>CM029540.1:13004548-13013052 GCA_017141395.1 Laodelphax striatellus
TATCCAAATTTAAAAAATCTAATCCAATTATCTTTTGTAAATTATGGACTCTTCTTCAAAATTATCTCTCAACTCAAACTCAAAAGAGTTTATTATTATAAATAAATAAGAATGAACTATTTACATTCAACTCATAACAGCTCCGTGGACTCTTGAAATCAAACCTAACAATGATTAACCATAGTCACTGAAACCATAGTCAATACTCAAAGATAATGCATGAATAATAAATAGTATTTTAGCAGTTTTTAGGAAGATGATGCTCATTCCAGTATGAGATGAAGCTAGGAACATTGTATTTGGAATGATAAATCGCTTTATATATCAATTTATATATTATTATCCTACTAAATTCAAATACTATCATCGAATACACCCAACTTGAAGAAATTTTAATATTGACAACAAAATGAAAAATTATTTCAAGTGTATAATAATGATAGTAATATATTGATTTTGGTTCAATTAATCGTAACGTATTTAACAGCAATTGAATAATTTTCAATTATTTCTTCCATTGATTTACATGAAATTGAGAGTTCAAAAAACGTCTTCACATTCTATAATATTACTCATCCATGTGATATCTATTCTTACGAGCATAATAGAAGGAGGAAAATCTATGTAGGCATGACTTTTCAGTTGTTAAAATGTGCTCTTCTAGATCATATTTGAAGATTATATTACAGTAGGCCTAATAAATTATTTTGGGAGGTACTAAATATGTTAAATACATTGGAATTCGATACGGTATCCACGAATCGGCATAGCAATCACTTTGTGAATAGTTAGCATTGGGGATGGAAATGGGAAAATCTAATCTTATTAGTAGTATTGTTGGCTGCTGGCATAAAATCACGTTCGTAAATTACTCAATTTATGGCCCAAGGTTAAAAAGTTACTACTTTATGTAACATTTTCCAGAGAATTTGTTCTTCGTGTCACATCAAGAATGCTGTAACCTGTTCGATACATTGACGCTTATTGAGCCATCGATCTTCTACTCATGTATGCGACCCACGTGTCTCATTTCATTATTTGTCATAATCGTGTTGCTTGGAATTTATGGACGACATAAAAAGTCAGGTGATTTTGAAGTAAAATCGATTCTCTTCCTAGCAAGTCATAAACATTTGCGATGAACATTTCCGCGGAGGATTTTTCCTTGATTTTGATATTTCCGAAAGATTACAGAAACCCTTATTTAGGATTACAGTTGGGACCGGCTTGATTTTGTCTCATAAATAAGCATTTTCCATGAGTGGTATTATCTTTATCTGGAAGGTGAGATCATTTCAACGTGGTGGAAATGCGAAATTGTCTGGGAAATTCGATTGCACACGAATAGGGGATTACAGCCCTATTGTTGGGGTACCATACATACCAACTACTGTAGCTCGTTTTCTTGTGTTGATCTCTCTCTCCCGAACTCCCACATTCAATAAAGAGTTCTCCCTTTTTCTGTGATCATTACAGGAGTTTCTGAGAAGAAGACTCATTGAATAAAAGAGAACCTGTTTTGAATAAAATATGTACATATCCTTGAGCTATGGAATATAGATTGTCCAGCTACAGAAAATGAAAAGGAAATCTTTTGAAGCCCAGTCAAATTCAAACCCTCTAGAATACAGTTAGTGGCGAAGCGTGGTATGCTTATTTGGTCATTTCCTATAGGAAATATACCCGGTGATGACCAAATAAGCATACCACGCTTCGCCACGGATTACAGCATTCAAAATTAGAATCGATACCACTTTAAATACTCTTTGAGTCAGATAGATTACTGTATTATAAAGTTCTCGTTGATATTTTTCATGAATATTTTCGCCCCAAAATATAATTCCATTCTGGTCCCTCATATTCTCGTTAACTTTTCACTCCTGAGAGTGTAAAGAATGTTGGTTTTTGTTCCTTGTTCAGCTTATTTCCTCTTACCAGCCTCAATTATCCATGCATTACCGCACTAGATATGACACATCACTGCGTCCTGGATTGTATTATATATAATAGAATATTATATATTAATGAATTTCAGCTACCCATGGATGAATAAAACCTATCTGAAGAACTCTCCAAACATTACACAATTCTGTTTAATACCATTCATAACACATTTCTGATCAATTCCATTCAGGGGGGTGCATTTAATTTTTACTCTGCTACATCTATAGCAGCACAGTGAAAATAATTATTCCCAGTATTTGTTAGGGAATTGTGAATTCTTTCCTCTCTCGAGAATTCACGTGATACTTGGAATCTTATATTTTTGGAATCCCTCTTGACAAGATTGGAGAGTTTTCTCCACCCACACCAGAACATTATTTGAATTTGGATCCTATTAATGAATTGCTGAGATATCACGCATCGAGTCAAGATTATCTTCAGCGTAGATGGAGTTCATAAGAAATTATATAAATTTATTTTTAAATTCAACGAATTCAATATCCAAGAAGGCTAGAATAATACCAATCTCAGTAACATGATCATGTTCCACTATTGATTAACAAATTTTCGCAAAATTTATCAAGAAATGAGGCTTGGTATCTTCGTGTTCTCTCGGAATCCTCAACCTGAGAGTTTCAAGCTCTGAACTGGATATTAACAATGATAACATCCTGGAAATACACTTCACTCAGCCCAGCACAAACAATTTGAGAAATGTTGTGAAGGAAGACAGCAGCTCTCATTACAGACGGATCATTCACTTTCATTTTAGAGCTAATTTTGAACAACACTCGTTCACAATCTCATTCTTTGTTTACTTTTCTATTTGTAGCTTACGCCACGTACCTGTGTACAATTGATTCCCTTCCATTTTCCCTCTCTTTCTTTCTCTCTTCTTTTATCTTCTTCTTCACTCCATCTTCCACCCCTTTATCAAACTCTGTCTCACTCTCTTTTTGTCTTAATTTCTATCATTACCATTTTCTCATATGTGTCTCTTATCTTTCTTTTTATCTCTCATTCAATCTCACTCTCTCTATCACTCTCTCTCTCTTGCTCTCTCTTCCTCTCTCTCTCTTTCCACTTTATTCTACTCTTATCCACCTTACCGGTACCTTTCTTCCAACTGCGTAGCCAATTTCCCCTCTCTTGCGGAGTCAATTTCCTATCTTCATCTTCATTTGCTCACTCTCAAACTACTCACGTAGGAGCTGTTTTCACTCCCTACTCATGTACAAACTTTGTTACGTTCAATGCAATGACCGGTGAATGGTGACGAATGTAAGGGGATGTTTTTCTGCACAAACGAGTGATTTTCAGAATTTCCTGAGCATTGAGAAAGAAAATCTCTTGAAATAATTTTATTCTCCTTAAACCCTTTTTGAAATTGAAATTTATTTCTCATACAACAATATACAATATCAGTTTACAACAGAAAATGAATGGCCACATTAACCAGTTGTTGTGGCTCATTGAAAAATTCAAATGAAAATTAGTAAAAACTAAAAATAACAAAGTAAAGTTCACTTGATTGAGGTAATTTGTGAGTAACCGATTTATTTGTGTGTAACCGACAGCTTGGAATAACAGTGGAACCTGAATGAGAATTTATTTTATTTTTATTCATTTATTTATTCACAATTGTCACAATACATCAAGTTTTGAGTTTTTCTAAAAATTATAGGTGACATGTCAATGCTTGAATTAATGTTACATCTAGTAGAGATTGAAATGAGAATATCGTCTCATGTGCTAATTTTGCTGAAATATAGGATTTTATTCCCACTTCTCTGACTTCATAGTTGATACTCTGTACCATCCACCTCAGTTATTATTATCAGATCAACGTTCTGAATACGAAACAAAATTTCAGTTACCATGGATACAATAACAATAGTTATCGATACCGGTTAACAGTAGAAATTGTGACAAGTATTCCCATTTAACGTTGAAATTGATTGCAACGGAAATCTGGTCAAAAACAAAGCTTGTTTGATCAGGAAATTTCAATCTGTTTTGAAATGAAATTCTCAGAATTTCATATATGAAAGCGAGCTTTGAAAATATAGGTAATACAGACAAGCTGTCGGTTAAAAGTAGAAAATCGTGAGAGAAAATTACACATAGAATTATTAGTATTCTTGTAACTTCGAGTAAAATCATCCCCAAATAATAAATACGTCCAGTGAAAGACTAGATCATCCCAGATCAGACTCATCTGCTATCTCATCTTGCTGACTTATCAGACTTCAACATATTCCTTGAGAAATAATAAATAGAATTACAAATAAAAATAGTAAAGTGAAAGATATTCTATTAAAACTATAAACTGATTAATCCTCTATGAACTAATTCAATTAATTTTTCCGCTGACTTGTTTCAATCGCTACAATGTCACAATCAACATATTCTTATACTGCTCAAAAACAGACTGAGATCTCAACAAATGAAATCATTCACGTATTTTCCACATCACTTCAGACCTCCCCAGTGGAGGCTAACAAGACCCACGCATCTCCTGAGACACTTTTTTATAGAGCCAGCAATTCACTTTTAGCTCCGTTGTCAACACTTCCGAATTAAAATAAAATAGAAGACAAGACGCAAGTGTCTAAAATGTTCCTCGCGGTTTTTTATTTCTCAGTTCTTCTTTTTCAACTTCTTTCACTGTTATTCAGTTATATCTTGAGGTTGATCAATGAACTGTTATAAATTTACTTCTAATATAAATCCAGTCATTGATTTATATTTTAGTTCACTCATTTCATGCAGAGAATTGACCTCTATATTTACTTGATCATTTTAAATTTTCTTATTCTATACGAATTTCATTTATCATGAGTAGATCGTGATGTCACTTTCTTCATATCACTTTCATTCCCACACAAAAATATAAATATTTATGCCATTCAACGGTCTATGGTATCCCACAAGAACTGTAGTAATAGGCTATCTATTGTACTCTCATATAAATCTTCTTTTAAGATGTGATTACAAAAAATGTCGTATCCAAATGATACTCCTGTCAACAAATTCTCACTTTTTTCTATTACTACCATTTTCAAGATTAGTTACAATATTTAATAAGATGATTATTCATTCATTCATTACAATATTAATTTGATTTCAATATACATCATCGTTTTCATTTTTAACATTAATTTTCATTTTTAATAGGAAACATTTCACAATTTCTCTTTCCACTTTTGATATTCAGTTTGTTTTAGAGTTTGAATGAGTTGTCATTCCTCACACTCTAGCGATAGGTGTTGGATAAATAGATATAGTAAGAAAAATGAATAAATATAGGTGTAAGGTAATAAATGAAGCATGAATAAGAACAATTCCAATCACCCCGGGTGCGAGAGAAAATCAACGGTACAGCCAACACTAGGGTACAAGGTGTAACACTGTCTAGGTGAAATAATAATAATAATGGAGTTGTTGAGTGCCAAGATGATGTGTTGTTTACACAGTGACGAGCGCCGTACGGAATGATGGACTGAGGAACGCGAATCCAAGTGTGAATTTGGCAATACGCCAAAACCGGCATCGGATGATAAGAATGTTTTCTGTTTTTCAACGTGTACTACGCATTGTCGGTCTTATTTGGGAACGATGAGTTTGGCGACGATGAAGTATTGGCGTCGAATGTTTTGCTCGTGTGAATTTCGGACACTGATCCTGACTTGTAAGAGAAACTTATTTTTAAATTATTGACGCACAAGATTCCAAAACTATAAAATATAGCACAATATAATGGGAAACTGTGGTTAGGTAACTACAATTAAAATTTTAAAGCAATATATACTAAATAAATATAGAAAATAAATATTATGTCTCTACAGTTTACTTGAGAAAGCATATTATCTGACACATAAAACACAGTGTTCTGCAGAAAACTAAGAATCAAAGTTTTTCAAAAACTTGAACTTTTAAATTTCATTTATTGTGAAAGGTACATTCATTTTGTAAATGATTAAGGTTGGGCCTGCTCAATAATAATATAATAATAATATTCATTTCGCATGTACATTACACAAATGTTTTGCAATCGTCAATAAAATACAACAATTAAACCTGAATCAAGAAAATTCTGTTGAATTTCCCATCTTTTGGAATGAAACATACTCTGCAAGAGAGAAGATTTAGAAGCTATCATTTTCAGAATTTATGGCTTCACAAATTTCTAGTCCCCTAAATTCCACACTCAAAATAATGGAGCATTATGTCACTCCAAGCTCCCACCACAACAGTGAGTTCAATCTTCAATCACTTTTGATAACACTTGCTCTACCTACTGACAAATAACAGCTAACACCTCAAAGTAATTCCGCTCCAAATCTCTTGAATGGAGTGTGGCTGTGTGATAAATTAGCCGACTAACACCAAATTGCAGCAATGCAGTGAAACAGAGGAGCAACCGGATGAGTAATCTGCCGTCTATTAATAAGTCTGACATCCTGATCCGTGCTCAGTCGGTCTTATTTGAAATGGCACCTGGAATTCAGCTTTGCTTTTGGTTTTGTTTAGGATGTCAGCAGGATTCTGTCTGAAAATGAATATTATACAGAGACTACAGAGACTGTATAATCATAGCTTGGTCATTTGATATCTCGCTTTTCAATGGTTAGCTCGGTTAAACGCAAGGTTAGTAGATTACACTCTCTACATACGAGCTTGGGTAGACGTAGCTTGGGTCAGACGTACCATACTTTTCCAACTCCCATAAGATTTACTTTGAGAAGATACTATGTTATATACATTTATATAACATAGAAGATACTATCATATGTTATACATTTATGTGTAATACTCCCAACCCTCAACTTGTGGGTTAGTGTGAGTTTTCATAATTTTAATCTTTCAAAAAGGAAGATCGTCGTCAATCAAGTCATCTTCAATAGAGTTGTCGGGCAATCGGCCTCAAGAAATTTTGAAGAAATTAGTAAATTACGTGTTCTTGTTTATTAGTCGCATCATCCAAACCAGAACTATGAATGAGACTTCATTCATCTGTAAAAACCTAGAGATTCTGTAAAACAATATAGGTTTTTGTCACATTATTGGAATTTTCTAATAACTTTCATTAGATGATTTTAAATCAAATTTGATTTTTCACATCAGTATAAAACTGATGTGGAGCCAGAGTAAAATTTGGCTTGTATTGGAAGCGAATTGGTTTTTTGGAACAGCATCAGCTAAATTTCGAATTTCCTTGCCTCGTTGAAGTAGGGAGCCTTTTTAGTGTTGTATTGAATTTCTGGAACACAGTTTGATTTGATCAAATCAATTTGCTGAATCGTCTTATGATTTTCAAATCCTCCTGTAATTTTGCATTCTGCTTTCTACTTTCATTTTTCTCTGAGGTTGTTGCCCACATGAGCATAGGCTTGTGCGTGGGTAATGAGAGGGATGATGATGAGAGATGCGATTACTTTTTAGGCAGTTGGGAGTGGTCGTTTTGTGATCAAAATCCATTCTGTCAACTGGAACATCCCGGAACCTTTGGATTATCAGACCGGTGCTTATCGCCCTCGGCCACGGACCACTCCACTACTGTAGAAAGCGATCAGGTAGTAGTCATCAGTTCAAGTAGTGTGATCACAGAGTGGTTACAGTTAGACAGTTAGTAGTACTGTAGTACTGAAGTGATTCTCTTTGTCTGAAATAAAAAATTCCGAAGCATTCTATTGGATAAATCGTCTGATGAGTCGTAACATAGGAAACAGTAGGAGTAGGGTGTAATTTTTTTCAATAGAACACAATGAACTCGTCTATTAATAGTGCGATTCACGTCAAGAAGTCAGCATTGCTTAGATGGGAGTTTGCTATCCTTGTTCATCACAAGGCAGTTGCTGATGTCTCTATCCTATTCGCACTGGGCATAGTTGCCGCACTGTGCATTGTTGTCGCACACAGTCCCAACAAACACGTTTAGTGCAGTTTTCTCTTTCTCTCTCAATGAAACTTGGCATCAGTGCTCCTCATACAAGGTGCGGCAGGAAGGATGGATGTTTTTAGAACAGATAGTATTCTGATCTGGGTAGTCGGATTGGGCCAGCTGAAGTGAACATGTGTTTGGTAGATCATACCATTTTTTCTAGTCATTGTTTAGTCGGCATCATGGATTCGTGGAATGTGCAACATCGTGTGTTTACTTACGACAGTTTTGTGCGTAATAATGAGAGTATCATTACAGTTCAGCGCGAGTTTCGTCGTCATTTCAATCTTGCGAGAAATGACAGTGTACCCACTCGTAACACCATTTTACGTTGGGTAAAATCATTTCGTTCAGTAGGAACAGTAATGAATAAACGACCACCAGGGGCTCATCGCACTGTACGCACTCCACAAAACGTGGAAAGAGTTCGGCAAGCCATACTCCGTAGTCCTGATCGATCTGCTAGGAGACATTCTTCTGAACTGAACAACAGTGATCGGTCAGTGAGGCGTATTTTACATAAAGATCTAGGATTTCATCCCTACAAAATGGCCATGGTTCAACAATTGAATCCTGGCGATTATGTAAAGCGGCTGAATTTTGCTCGAGAAATGGA
>CM029540.1:13013337-13283337 GCA_017141395.1 Laodelphax striatellus
AATTCGATACGGTATCCACGAATCGGCATAGCAATCACTTTGTGAATAGTTAGCATTGGGGATGGAAATGGGAAAATCTAATCTTATTAGTATTATTTTTGACTGCTGGCATAAAATCACGTTCGTAAATTACTCGATTTATGGCCCAAGGTTAAAAAGTTACTACTTTATGTAACATTTTCCAGAGAATTTGTTCTTTGTGTCACATAAAGAATGCTGTAACCTGTTCGATACATTGACGCTCATTGAGCCATCGATCTTCTACTCATGTATACGACCCACGTGTCTCATTTTATTATTTGTCATAATCGTGTTGCTTGGAATTTATGGACGACATGAAAAGTCAGGTGATTTTGAAGTAAAATCGATTCTCTTCCTAGCAAGTCATAAACATTTGTGATGAACATTTCCGCGGAGGAATTTTCCTTGATTTTGATATTTCCGAAAGATTACAGAAACCCTTATTTAGGATTACAGTTGGGACCGGCTTGATTTTGTCTCATAAATAAGCATTTTCCATGAGTGGTATTATCTTTATCTGGAAGGTGAGATCATTTCAACGTGGTGGAAATGCGAAATTGTCTGGGAAATTCGATTGCACACGAATAGGGGATTAGAGCCCTATTGTTGGGGTACCATACATACCAACTACTGTAGCTCGTTTTCTTGGGCTGATCTCTTTCTGACATTCCCTCTGAAACTCCCACATTCAATAAAGAGTTCTCTCTTTTTCAGTGATCATTACAGGAGGATTGAGAAGGAAACTTTTTGAATAAAAGAGAACCTGTTTTGAATAAAATATGTACATATCCTTGAGCTATCCTATAGAATATAGATTGTCCAGCTACAGCTAAAAGGGAATCTTTTGAAGGCCAGTCAAATTCAAACCTTCTAGAATACAGTTAGTGGCGAAGCGTGGTATGCTTATTTGGTCATTTCCTATAGGAAATATACCCGGCGATGACCAAATAAGCATACCACGCTTCGCCACGGATTACAGTATTCAAAATGAGAATCAATACCACTTGAAATACTATTGGAGTCAGATAGATTACTATATTATGAAGTTTTCGTTGGTATTTCCCATGAATATTTTCGCCCCCCAATATAATTCCATTCTGGTCCCTTAAATTCTCGTTAACTTTTCAGTCCTGAGAGTAAAAAGAATGTTGGTTTTTGTTCCTTGTTCAGTTTATTGCCTCTTACCAGCCTCAATTATCCTTGCATTACCGCACTAGATATGACTCATCACTGCGTCCTGGATTGTATTATATCTTCTTCTTCTTCTCTTCGAACTTACTATCATATATAATAGAATATTATATATTCTTGAATTCCAGCTACCCATAGACGAATAAAACCTATCTGGAGAACTCTCCAAACATTACACAATTCTGTTTAATACAATTCATAACATATTTCTGATTAATTTCATTCAGGGGGGTGCATTTAATTTTTACTCTGCTACATCTATAGCAGCACAGTGAAAATAATTATTCCCAGAATTTGTTAGGGAATTGTGAATTCTTTTCTCTTTTAAGAATTTACGTGATACTTGGAATCTTATATATTTTCTAGAATCCCTCTTGACAAGATTGGATAGCTCTGTTCACCCACACCAGAGCATTATTTGAATAAGAATCCTATTAATGAATTGCTGGGATCACGCATGGAGTCAAGATTATCTTTAGCGTTGATGGATTTCATAAAAAATCATATAAATTAATTTTAAAATTCAACGAATTCAATATCCAAGAAGGCTAGAATAATACTAATCTCAGTAACATGATCATGTTCCACTATTGATTAACAAATGTTTCGCAAAATTTATCAAGAAATGAGGCTTGGTATCTTCAAGTTCTCTCGGAATCCTTAAACTGAGAGTTTCAAGCTCTGAACTGGATATTAACAATGATAACATCCTGGAAATACACTTCACTCAGCTCAGCACAAACAATTCGAGGAATGTTGTGAAGGGAATCAGCTCATAACAGACGGATCACTTTTATTTTGGAGCTAATTTTGAACAACACTCGTTCACAATCTCATTCTTTGTTTACTTTTCTATTTGTACGCCACGTACCTGTATACAATTGATTCCCTTCCATTTTTCCCTCTCTTTTTTCTCTTTTTTCATCATCTTCTACTTCTTCTTCTTCTTCATTCCATGTTCCACCACTTTATCAAACTCTGTCTTACTCTCTTTTTGTCTTAATTTCTATCATTACCATTTTCTCATATGTGTCTCTTATCTTTCTTTTTACCTCTCATTCAATCTCACTCTCTATCTCTCTCTTTCTCTCTCTCGCTCTCTCTCTCTCTCTCTCTCTCTCTCTTTCCACTTTATTCTACTCTTATCCAGCTTACTGCTACCTTTCTTCCACCTGCGTAGCCAATTTCCCCTCTCTTGCGGAGTCAATTTCCTATCTTCATCTTCATTTGCTCACTCTCAAACTACTCACGTAGGAGCTGTTTTCACTCCCTACTCATGTACAAACTTTGTTACGTTGAATGCAATGGCCAGTGAATGGTGACGAATGTAAGGGGATGTTTTTCTGCACAAACGAGCGATTTCCAGAATTTCCTCTGCAGTGAGAAAAAATCTAACTAATTTTATTCTCCTGATAACCTTATTGGATTTGAAATTGAAATTTATTTCTCATACAACAATATACAATATCAGTTTACAACAGAAAATGAATTGCCACATTAACCATAACCAGCTCTTGTGGCTCATTGGAAAATTCAAATGAAAATTAGTAAAAACTAAGAATAGCAAAGTAAAGTTCACTTGATTGAGGTAATTTGTAAGAAACCAATTTATTTGTGTGTAACCAACAGCTTGGAATAACAGTGGAACCCGAATGAGAATTTATTTTATTTTCATTCATTCATTTATTCACAATCGTCACGATACATCAAGTTTTGAGTTTCACTAAATGATAGGTGACATGTCAATGCTTAATGTTACATCTAGTAGAGATCGAAATAATACCGTCTCATGTGCTAATTTTGCTGAAATATAGGATTTTATTCCCACATCTCTGACTTCATAGTTGATACTATACCATCCACCTCAGTTATTATTATCAGATCAACGTTCTGAATACGAAACAAAATTTCAGTTACCATGGATACAATAACAATAGTTATCGATATCGGCTAACAATAGAAATTGTGACAAGTATTCCCATTCAACGTTGAAATTGATTGCAACGGAAATCTGGAAATCTGGTCAAAAACAAAGCTTGTTTGATCAGGAAATTTCAATCTGTTTTGAAATGAAATTCTCAGAATTTCATATATATGAAAGCGAGCGTTGAAAATATAGGTAATACAGACAAGCTGTCGGTTGAAAGTAGAAAATCGTAAGAGAAAATTACCCATAGAGTTATTAGTATTCTTGTAACTTCGATTATCCTCAAATTGTTAAAATCATCCCCAAATAATAAATACATCCAGTGAAAGACTAGATCATCCCAGATCTGACTCATCTGCTATCTCATCTTGCTGGCTTATCAGACTTCAACATATTACTTTAAAAAAATAAATAGGATTACAAATAAAAATACAGTAGTAAAGTGAAAGATATTCTCTTAAAACTATAGACTGATCAATCCTCTATGAACTAATTCAATTAATTTTTCCGCTGACTTCTTTCAATCGCCACAATGTCACAACATATTCTTATACTGCTCAAAAACAGACTGAGATCCCAACAAATGAAACCATTCACGTATTTTTCACATCACTTCAGACCTCCCCAGTGGAGGCTAACAAGACCCACGCATATCCTGAGACACTTTTTTATAGAGCCAGCAATTCACTTTTAGCTTCGTTGTCAACACTTTCGAATTAAAATAAAATAGAAGACAAGACACAAGTGTCTAAAATGTTCCTCGCGGTTTTTTATTTGTCAGTTCTTCTTCTCACTAATTCTCTCACTGTTATACAGTTTTATCTTGGGATTGATCAATGAACTGTTGTAAATTTACTTCCAATATAAATCCAGTCATTGATTCATATTTTTGTCCTCTCATTTCATGCAGAGAATTGACTTCTACATTTACTTGATCATTTTCAATATATTTATTCTATACGAATTTCATTTATCATGAGTAAATCGTGATGTCACTTTCTTCATATCACTTTCATTTCCACACAAAAATATAAATATTTATGCCATTTAACGGTCTATGGTTAAGGTATCATACAAGAACTGTAGTAAAAGGCTATCTATTGTACTCTCATATAAATCTTATTCTATAATGTGATTACAAAAAATGTCGTATCCAAATGATACTTCTGTCAACAAATTCTCACTTTTTTCTGTTACTACCATTTTCAAGATTAGTTACAATATCTAATAAGATGATTATTCATTTATTCATTACAATATTCATTTGATTGATTTCAATATACATTATCGTTTTCATTTTTAACATTCATTTTCATTTTTAATAGGAAACATTTAACAATTTCTCTCATCACTTTTGATATTTAGTTTGTTTTAGAGTTTGAATGAGTTATTTGTCACACTTTAGCGATAGGTGTCAGATTAATAGATAAAGATAGTGAAAAAAATGAATAAATAGGTGTGAAGAAATAAATGAAGCATGAATAAGAACAATTCAAATCACCCCGGGTGCGAGAGAAGATCAACGGTACAGCCAACTCTAGGGTACAAGGTGTAACACTGTCTAGGTAAAATAATAATAATAATGGAGCTGTTGAGTGCCAAGATGATGTGTTGTTTACACAGTGACGAGCGCCGTACGGAATGATGGACTGAGAAACGCGAATCCAAGTGTGAATTTGGCGATACGCCAAAACCGGCATCGGATGATAAGAATGTTTTCTGTTTTTCAACGTGTACTACGCATTGTCGGTCTTATTTGGGAACGATGAGTTTGGCGACGATAAAGTATTGGCGTCGAATGTTTTGCTCGTGTGAATTTTGGACACTGATCCTGACTTGTAAGAGAAACTTATTTTTAAATTATTGACGCACAAGTTCCAAAACTATAAAATATAGTGGAATATAATGAGAAACTGTTATTAGGTTACTAGGTTGAAAATTGTTTTGAAGCAACATAAACTAAATAAATATAGAAAATAAATATTATGTCTCTACAGTTTACTTGAGAAAGCATATTATGGAGAGTGACACATAAAACTGAGTGTTCTGCAGAAAACTAAGAATCAAAGTTTTTCAACGATATATATGCTTGAACTTTTAAATTTCAAATTTATTGTGAAAGGTACATTCATTTTTGTAAATGATTAAAGGTTGGGCCTGCTCAATAATAATATAATAATAATATTCATTTTCGCATGTACATTACATAGAATGTTTTGCAATCGTCAATAAAATACAACAATTAAACCTGAATCAAGAAAATTCTGTTAAATTTCCCATCTTTTGGAATGAAACATTATTTCGAAGAGAGAAGATTTAGGAGCTATCATTTTCAGAATTAATGGTTCCACAAATTTCTAGTCCCCTAAATTCCTCACACGAAATAATATAGCATTATGTCACTGTTGCCTTACTGTTGCCGACTTCCACCACAACAGTAAGTTCAATCTTCAATCAATTTTAATAACACTTGCTCCACCTACTGACGAGTAACAGCTAAAACCTCAAAGTAATTTCGCTACAAATCTCTTGAATGGAGTGTGGCTGTGTGATAAATTAGCCGACTAACACAAAATTGCAGCAATGCAGTGAAACAGAGGAACAACCGGATAAGAAATCTGCCGTCTATTAATAAGTCTGACATCCTGATCCGTGCTTTGTCGGTCTTATTTGAAATGGCACCTGGAATTCAGCTTTGCTTTTGGTTTTGTTTAAGCTGTCAGCAAGATTCTGCCAAAAATGAATATTATTTGCCTCACCACAGAGACTGTATAATCACAGCTTGGTCATTTGATATCTCGCTTTTCAATGGTTAGCTCGGTTAAACGCAAGGTTAGTAGATTACACTTTCTACATACGAGCTTGGGTAGACAGACGAAGCTTGGGTCAGACGTACCATACGTTTCCAACTGCCATGAGATTTACTTTGAGAAGATACTATGTTATATACATTTATATAACATAGAAGATACTATTATAATATGTTATACATTTCGGTGTAATACTCCCAACCCACAACTTGTAGGTTAGTGTGAGTTTTCATAATTTTAATCTTTCAAAAAGGATGATCGTCGTAAATCTCGTCATCTTCAATTGAGTTGTCAGGCAATCGGCCTCGAGAAATTTTGAAGGAATTAGTAAATGACGTGTTCTTGTTTGGTCACATCTTGCAAACCAGGACTATGAATGAGACTTCATTCATCTGTAAAAACCTAGAGATTCTGTAGAACAATATAGGTTTTTGTCACATTATTGAAATTTTCAAGAGATTTTCATTAGATGAATTTAAATCAAATTTTATTGTTCAGATCAGTATAAAACTGATGTGGAACCAGAGTAAAATTTGGCTTGTATTGGAAGCGAATTGGTTTTTTGGAACAGCATCAGCTAAATTTCTAATTTCCTTGCTTCGTTCACCTAGGGAGCCTTTCTTTAGAACAAGTATCTTTAGTGTTGTATTGAATTTCTGGAACACAGTTTGATTTGATCAAATCAATTAGCTGAATCGTGTTCAATCAGTCTTATGATTTTTAAATCATTCTGAAATTTTGCATTCTGCTTTCTACTTGAGCATAGGCTTTTGCGTGGGTAATGAGAGGGATGATGATGATGAGAGATGCAATAAATTTTCAGGCAGTTGGGAGTGGTCGTTTTGTGATCAAAATCCATTCTGTCAACTGGAACATCTTGGAACCTTTGGATTATTTATCAGACCGGTGCTTACCGCTCTCGGCCACGGACCACTCCACTACTGTAGAAAGCGATCAGGTAGTAGTCATCAGTTCAAGTAGTGTGATCACAGAGTGGTTAGAGTGAGACAGTTAGTAGTACTAATAGTACTAAGTGATTCTCTTTGTCTGAAATAAAAAATTCCGAAGCATTCTATTGGATAAATCGTCTGATGAGTCGTAACATAGGAAACAGTAGGAGTAGGGTGTAATTTTTTTCAATAGAACACAATGAACTCGTCTAAAGTGCGATTCACGTCAAGAAGTCAGCATTGCTTAGATGGGAGTTTGCTTTTCTTGTTCAGCACAAGGCAGTTGCTGATGTCTCCATCCTATTCGCACTGGGCATAGTTGCCGCACTGTGCATTGTTGTCGCACACAGTCCCAACAAACACGTTTAGTGCAGTTTTCTTTCTCTCATTGAAATTTGGCATCAGTGCTGCTCATACAATGCGGCAGGAAGGATGGATGTTTTAGAACAGATAGTATTCTGATCGTAGTCGGATTGGGCCAGCTGAAGTGAACATGTGTTTGGTAGATCATACCATTTTTCTAGTCATTGTTTAGTCGGCATCATGGATTCGTGGAATGTGCAACATCGTGTGTTTATTACGACAGTTTTGTGCGTAATAATGAGAGTATCATTACAGTTCAGCGAGTTTCGTCGTCATTTCAATCTTGCGAGAAATGACATGTACAGTAACACCATTTTACGTTGGGTAAAATCATTTCGTTCAGTAGAAGTAATGAATAAACGACCACCAGCTCATCGCACTGTACGCACCCACAAAACGTGGAAAGAGTTCGGCAAGCCATAGTAGTCCTGATCGATCTGCTAGGAGACATTCTTCTGAACTGAACAACAGTGATCGGTCAGTGAGGCGTATTTTACATAAAGATCTAGGATTTCATCCCTACAAAATGGCCATGGTTCAACAATTGAATCCTGGCGATTATGTAAAGCGGCTGAATTTTGCTCGAGAAATGTACACTTCAAGAACTAAAGGAAGCAATTCGTGAGGAAGTCGAACAAATTGGCAGGGCAATGTTAGAAAGAGTACAAACCAACTTCCGAGAGCGGCTTGTAAAGTGCATCGCTGAAAACGGCCGTCACCTGTCAGATATTGTTTTCAAACATTAATTTTCTAAAATTGTAAGATAATGTGAATATTGTTCTGTGAATAAATGTTTTTTTTATGCACAGGTAACGACATATTACTTTTTCGAAAACCGTTCATCCTTTCTGCCGCACCCTGTATAAACAATGCTGATTTCTTGACGTGAATCGGACTATATCTATCATTACAAAAATTATCTACGAAATTTCCTTTTCTGTATTGTTAAAGAACTTCATGTTTTCCACATTTCTTTTTCTTTGACAAGATACTATTCGCATCTGTAATTGTACATTTCATTTCATTTCTATTGCATTTTTTTATCAAATAAATGAATTAATGAATAATTAAGGAGAAGTTAAATGAATGAACCTTCTTAGTTGTGCTGAAAATCTATTCTTTTTTTACTGGTCATATAATTGAACAGAAACTTGTATAATCGAAAGTAGAAAACATATAATTAACTCACATATGGTTGCGATCGTTTCGTCCTGTTTTTGTACTTCTTCCAGACTCTTGGCTTCTTAGTTGGTCGTATCATTCGAATCAGCACCTGGAATTTAGCATATTCATTGTGCTTTGTTCAAGTCGTGACTGATACCTTGAAGAATGCAGATCTATTGCTGCAACATTCAGCATTTTGTGGATACTCTTATTCGGAGTTGTTTGCTGTTGCTGAGCTCGTTTATTTGGCCGATGATTCTTTTGTTGCGTCTTCGGAAACCTCTTCTTCTCCTTCCTCTTCTTCTTCTTCTTCTTCTTCTTTTCTTCTCCACCTCTTCTTCTTCATCATCATCATCTTCTTTCTTCTTCTTCTATCTCTTCATCTCTTCTATCTCTTCTCCTCCTTCTTCTCCTCCTCTTCTTCTTCTTCCTCTACTTTTTTCTTCTTCCTCCACTTCTTCTTCTTCCTCTTCTTGTTCTTCTTCTCCTTCTGCTTCTACTTCTACTTCTTCTTCTCCTTCTTCTTCTTCTTTCCTTCTTCCTCTCCTTCTTCTTCTTCCTCTTCCTCTTCTCTTGTTCTTCTTCTCCTTCCTCTTCTTCTTCTTCTTCCTCTTCTTGTTCTTCTTCTTCTTTTCATCCCTCCTCCTTCTTCTTCTTCTTCTCCTTTTTCTTCTCTCCTCTTCTTCTTCATCATCATCTCTTTTTCATCTTCTTCCTCCTCTCTTTTTCTTCTTCCTCCACTTTTCTTCCTCTTCTTCTTCTTCTTCTTCTTCTTCGTATTCCTCTTCTCCTTCTCCCTCTTATTCTTCTTATTCCTCTTCTTCCTATTCTCCCTCTCCTTCTTCTCCCTCTTCTCGTCCTTTTTCTCCTACTTCTCCTTCTTCCAAATATTTATTCTTCTATCAGATTCGCCTACATTAAGCCTTGAATGCAGTCTGGACGTCGACATTGTTCGGTATTTATCGGAGTCTAAGGAGACAGACGACAAAGAGCCGAGCCTATAAATTCAGATTCAGACACAACGGTAAGTCAGACCATGAAGTATGGCATGGACACCATGCGACAACCAGCACGGCAGATAGCACTGAAAAAGGATGCAGCATGGAATCCGGTTTGTCTGTGCAACGCACGGCTCGGTTCTTGCATCGTGTATCACGACATCATCTTCTGATAACATCCTGTCGCGGCTTTGCTCTTGCATGCTTGCAAACTACGCACAAACATTTTCTTTTACTCCTATTCTTCACCCTTGTCATTTGCTTCCCTCCGGTTTCCATTTCTACTACGTTCTACTGGGTTTCTGATGCCTTCTTCTTCTCCTACAGATGTCTGTCGCCATTTTCTTTTACTCCTATTCTTCACCCTTGTCATTTGCTTTCCTCCGGTTTCCATTTCTACTACGTTCTACTGGGTTTCTGATGCCTTCTTCTTCTCCTACAGATGTCTGTCGCCTTATTTTTATCTCCAACTTAAGGCTAGGCGTACACCGGTTAGTCAAGACAAGACAAGATTAGTCACGTTTAGTTACAGTACTTCACATAGTTGCTTATGAAGCAACACACACCGATTAGTCATTGCATCGGTGTGTGCTGCTTCATAAGCAACTATGTGAATTACTGTGACTAAACGTGACTAATCTCGTCTTGTCTTATCTTGACTAACCGGTGTACGCCTAGCCTTATTCTCATCTTGGTCTAACCCTTATTAAAAGGGCCCCCTCACACAACCTCTATTACTAGGGTGGGTGAAATTTCATCGATATTTTTCATTTTTTTTATACCCACTATAAGATAGGTGTAAGGTGACTGCACAATTTTATTATTTTCCATGAATTTTCACAACGAGAGAGAGCTATGAACGATTATAGAAAAAATGTTGACGAATCCAACTTTCCAACTTTATTCTCATCTTGTTCTTACCCTTTATTAAAGCCCCTCACACAACCTCTATTACTAGGGTGGGTAAAATTCCATCCAAATTTTCAATTTTTTTCAATACCCACTTTATCATAGGTGTAAAGTGACTGCATAATTTTATTATTATTGCCATGAATTTTCAAAACGAGAGAGAGAAAAGAAGAGAGGGAAAAGTTACCTTTTTCCTTTTACCGTTCTCCCTTTTTTACCTTTTTTCTTCTTTTTCTTTTCTTCCTCCTCCTCCTCACACTTCTCTTTCTCCTTCTCCTTTGTTCTCCTCTTCTTTTTCTTCTTCTTCGCTCTTCTTACTCCTCATTTATGTTTGTTATCGTTCTCTATCATGATGCAAAACGAGAAAAACCGATCATTTATTTTTGCTAAAGAGAGTAACATGTGGTATGCAGATAACAAGGACTTGGGCATGGACATAGGTCTCCAAGCAGAGCCAGAAGACACAACACTGTAGTGCTCTTTATCTTGAGCTAGTTGTTGTTCCTCTTGCATTGGCATTCATCTGTTGCATCTACAGGGACCTCAATAAATTGAGGTTCGACAGTATAAATAAATAATGGAGTGCGTGCCATAATAGCTTACGGGTGGTCTCCTATCACTTTGTCCATGTATATTATTCATGAGAATACCTTTGAAATTTACTTTGAAATGTATTCACTCATAGTTATCAACTCGAAGAACAGTATAGAATATTATTTACTCTAGTTATTCAGAAATACAACTCAAAGTTAACTTCCATTTGACAATTAACTGTGACAATTACTGTTGACATTTGACAATTTCAACTCTTCACATTTTCAATCATTCTCATGGATGTGAATGAAAAAATAAAAACAAATTCATTCTTTTGATGAAATCATAATATATAATACATTTCAGTTATAAATAAATATTTTCGATCATAAGTTTGAGTAAAATCGTCTTTCAGAGAAGACGTAAAGACGTCGGTCCCAACTACCTGAAAATTAGGCTAGGCGTACACTGGTTAGTCAAGACAAGACAAGACGAGATTAGTCACGTTTAGTCACAGTAATTCACATATTTGCTTATGAAGCAGCACACACTGATGCAATGACTAATCGGTGTGTGTTGCTTCATAAGTGACCTGAAAGCAACTATGTGAAGTACTGTGACTAAACGTGACTAGTCTTGTTTTGTCTTGTCTTGACTAACCGGTGTACGCCTAGCCTAAGTCGTTATTCTCTCATCATCACCCCTCTCATTACCCACGCACAAGTCTAGAGCTCAAGTGGAAAAAAATGAGGTTTATCATTGTCACTCATATCGTATTTTAGAATGCTCGTTCAATAAATGAATAAATGATGTACTAGAATAAATATAAAATGTACTCATCTGTATCAATAAAATACAAGTTTTCTCTAACAATGCATACAAATCGATACTGTACACTGTAGCCTACTGGTGCAGTACAATATTTTCTCGTTGTGTTTTGAACAAAAAGCATTAACGATAGTGCTGCCATAAACAAAATTAGCAGTAATGGCTCCAACGACGCTAACTAGTTGAGAGGATTAGGTAGACAAGGATGGCTTCTGTATTGGAATGAGAGGAAATAATGAGAGTTTGGAAAACCGAAACAAAGGTTTCCCTTTGTTTATTTGGGATTTATGTGCTGGGCAACTTATCAATCGCGGATTGGAAACTAATAGTAAGCTTACCAGGGATTGATAATGGTGTAACAACCAAAACCGATATCTCGTTGTTTTATTAAATATGTGGTTTTGACAACTTCAAGTCTTTTTATTTAGTTTATAGTTCATCTAGAACTGCTTTCATAGGATTTATTCTGTGGACTATTAACAATTACCAGTATTGTGTATTCTAAAAATTCCCTGAAATTTACTTCTATATTTTCTGGACAAAAATTAATTCCGAATCATTAAATTCCGATATTAAAAATCACTGTCAGGTAGCAAAGTCTACCAGGTCTGTCAGGTAATAAGTCCAAATGAGTCATTATAAGAAATTATAATATGAGAAATTATAAGTCTTGAATGAGAGAGCGAAATTGATTTCGAGGCTAATTAAATAGTACTATGACGGTGCAGCTGAAACAGATTTTATTTCTCTTCGCTTCTGTTACCAAATGTGGGTTTAGTCAACTTGCCTTTTAAGGCGGACATCTCTAGACTAACTTCAGAACATGTTTAGTCAAGAAATAATTAACAATTAGCAAAAATAATGTACTTAATACTAAATGTACGTTCAGCCAATGCCAGCAAGTCTTCATTATTATGCAAGACGTTTAGTCAATGCAGTTCTTGCTGCTTTTACCTCTCCAAGATAAGCTGAGACTTGGAAAAAAGAGTGCAGTTCGAAGAGGAATGCCTGGGAAATAGAAAGACGATCTGGATTCTTCCAGAAGAGGTTTAAGTTTTGTTTTGGATATAATCCTTTCTTGGAATGTATAATTGAGGACTCAGATGAGAAAAGGTTTGAAAAGGAGTAACCAGTTAGTAGAAAATTTGTGGGAAATGGTTGAGGATTCACATCATTAATAATCAACTTGCTTCAATCGCTGATTATATAGTTCTCTATTTTCCTATCCAATAGATTTTATTCTAATGTGTATATTTCTATTCCAATATTCATTATATTTCCGTATTTCAATTAATATATAGTGATAGTCAAGGCAAGACAAAAATATTATATTTATGGAAATATATTGTCTGGTAATAGTCTTATAGATTCTGTCATTTTTTATTGAACGGCTCCAATAGTATCTTTTCCGCCTTACTCCCAGTCTCCGATGTTTTTTTTTAGTTCAGTATTCAATAAAGTTCTGCTGCCAACATTGCTTGTATAGGAACATGGTTCCTATATAGGGTTCCTACATAAGGAACCATATTAGTATCCATATTCCAGTTTTCAATTGCTTAAGGATAAATGCATGTTAACAGATACAAATACAATACAGCAATATGAATACAATACGCTATCTTATTTAATGCTGTTCTTACCATGCAGCTTTTTTTTGTTATCAGTTCTATGTTACAAAAATGCACTTCATCTACTGTTTATTGATTTTTCTTCTTCAACCACTATTAAAAGAAGAATGAGTTGAATAAAACTTTCTGCTTCAGATAATGCACAATCATAATGCTCTCTGATTAAATGTGAACTCGATTTGGAATGTTAAAACGAATAATTAATGGAGATATGAAGAATCCTTTCCAAAACTTTTGAGAAAGCTTTTCCCTTAAAAGTACCAGTTTCAATCTCCAGGTTATTTGTTTGAAAGAGAAGTTTTGTGAGAGCTTACAACTAGAGCTTTCCGTTCGGCAACCTAAATTGATATTTTTACAAATACGCTCTTACTTTACATTATATGAATGAGCAAGTCCAAATCCAACATTGAACATTTCTACTTCTTTCAAATACGCTCTTACTTTACATTATATGAATGAGCAAGTCAGATGAAAATTGGAAATAGTAACCTCTACCGTCTTTTGGCCTCACCCAAAGGTTCAATGTTTGGGTTCAAAAAAATCCACTACCGTGGGTGAGTCATAGTTTGAGTTTAGTTTTTATTTTGTCTATCCCCACCACAGTCGAGAGACCGGGGAATATTAAAAGTTGTTGTGATTTCACCCAGTGTCCTAGAATGTTCCAGGACAATAAATACTTCAAAGTGTATTATCTGGGTCATTCAAATCAGTTTTCCATCCCCATACAAATTAGTTTTCTAGAATAGAGAGAAATATTGTCAATCTACTCATCATTACAATATTATGATATTTATACTTCTATCTTGAGACCAGAATACTTTATAAACCCCATGTAGTATTCCCCTACATGTTCTCGTGACTCATAAAACAAAAGAAATAAAGCAGCTACATATGGTACAATGGTGGGGGTGGTACTGTTTGTTGTTCATGTCCGAGAACGGTCAAAGTGTGCGCACTTTGGCTTGAAAAAGTCGATGGCTAAACGTGATAACTTTACCAACTGAAACAACATTGGTGACATTGGAATTCCTCCTGAATGTTTCGCTTGTGATTGTAGCCAATGATAACGCAGCTTTTGCTGACTTATGGTACTGCAGGGAGGGGCCATGCAATGGTAATACCGCGTACTACACCTGTTCAATACAGATGTTGGTATCATACTATATTAGCTGCTTCACTAGAGAAAGAAAGTCCCTGGCGAATTGGAGAAATAGCCAGTCTAGCACGCTACATATCACTCCGCCAGGGACGTTCTTTTTCTGGTCAAACAGTTCGTATACTATTTTAGTGTGCATACTATATTAGTATACAGGATATGGGTGTATAAGTATGCGGTATAAGTACATATAGTATATAATAATAGTAAGGTTGAGTGGTAGTAAGGACTTTCTAGTTGTAACTCCGCCTAATAAAAATATTTTTATTTCTTATTCTCATATCATATTGCAGTGGGCAAGGGTAATACCGTGCAATACGCTAGTATAATACAGACAAAGGTATACACATAATAATATTGGTATTGATGTAGACGTAGACTATCATATTGTAGAGGCAAATGTGGAATTGCGAACTACACTTACTTGTATGACAAAGCTACCGGTATATTATATTCATGTGAAGCGGTGAAGTTTGATGTTATAGAAGTGAAGTTCAAACTATGCTATGGTTCAAAACAGTCACGTAGGAAGCTAAGTGATAGTTTTCCCAAGTTCTGCACAATAGCACAATGCTGTTATACGTGAGGCCGTACTCATGATTGTATCAAGAGATTATGAGTAGCTTTAAGCGTACTAGAACTTGAGATACAATTCCAATTACATTGCAGTTCAGGTAAAATATTCAATACAGCATTCACTACTGTTCATAAACATTGATCTGTCAAATGCATAGTCTCAATGCATGAGGCTAGGCGTACACCGGTTAGTCAAGACAAGACAAGACGAGATTAGTCACGTTTAGTCACAGTACTTCACATAGTTGCTTATGAAGCAACACACACCAATTAGTCATTGCATCAGGGTGTGCTAATTAATAATTAATTATTATAATTTAGCTGCTATCCAGCATCCAGTACTGTTCACAATAATTGATCTGTCAAATACATACTAGTACTGATAATATACAAAGGATGAAAGTGTTTTGTGATCCTGTGTGTTTGATCTTCTGTGATTCTCTCACACAAACATCATGATTGTATTCCGTTAACAATTTCGTTAACGGAAAAGTCATGTCAATTATTTGTAGACAAGTGGAATTATATATATAAGCGAGTTAATTTTACAGCTCCAGCCGTTTCTCGCATCCCATCTGCCATTTTTTCCGGTCCATCCAATCCCCATAAACAAGATTTCTGTCCACCATATCACCATACACTTGCTTATTCCATAGTTCGGGCGGTCTACCTCTTTTTCTTCTTCCTGGTGGATTCCAATTTAATATCCCTCAGGGGGACTTTCAGTAAGAAAGTTAACGGGTGTGGCAATCCCGGGGACCCCAGCAAGTGGTGGATGCTGATAGTTTTGGCCATAATAATAAGTGCCTAAGTCAGAAATGTGATAAATACTATCTCATCACACAAAGCATCCACTGCGAAATTCTTCTTTCCAAAGTCAGAGCCCTTCTCCCCACTCCCTTCTACTTCTTCCTTTCGCTCTGGCACTTTGCATCTGGAATGGTATTATTTCTAATGACTAAGCTGTATATCATTCTTTCTGTTATTTCTCACTTTTAACTTTCTATCTGGCTTCTCTTAACCAAACTCTTGTTTTTTTCCAAGCCCAGGTTCTCCAACTATTTAGGGACCAAGGGCTTTCACTATAATTTCTCTTTCAATGCTGCTGCCTTGTAGATGTGATATTGGTTTATCAAAGGCTGAGGGAAGAAAACCCTGAAAGAAAATTGACCGGTCCTCCTGGTAGGGGGTTTGATCGATGGGCCTGCACCCCGTCATCTGTAAAAACTCTTTCCCGCAAAAAATCCCACAAACTTGCCTCGGAAAAACAGGACTGGAATTTCGGAAAAACAAAAAGGACACAGCAAAAAACGAATAAGGATACGGAAACGGAAAATCAACTTTGCAGCATGGAATATACAAGGAATAAATACAAAAAAGAGAGAAGTGGCAGAAGAGCTAAAGCAATACAAAATTGATATAGCTGCACTTACTGAAACAAAAAAGAAAGGAGTTGGTTTTGAGGACATGGGTGATTATATGCTCTTTTTCAGTGGTGTCCCAAAAAGTAATAGGGCGCGAGCTGGAGTCGCCATTGCTATACGAAAACAACTCAAACCCCTGGTGAAATCATGGGAAGAAATTGATGAACGCCTGATGAAAATCAATTTGAAGATATTCGGTCATGATGTTGTTGTAATTGCAGTTTATGCTCCCACAGATGACTCAAACAATGAAGTCAAAGATATGTTCGAAGATAAGTTAACAGATCTGTTGAATAACATCAATAAAGGGAAAGAAATAATACTGTTAGGTGACTTCAATGCTCGAACAGGTAATAGAATAAATGATCCCGTTGTAGGACGCTTTGGAGAAGAAGTTGTGAACAATAATGGAACTCGACTCATAGAGACATGTCAAACTTTTGGACTGAAGATACAGAACGGTCACTTCCAACATAAAAATATACACAAATTCACATGGATTCAACCAACACGACAGCTAAGATCCATCATTGACTATGCTATCACTAGACAGAACACGTCACTGAACATTCAAGATATAAGAGTGTACAGAGGTGCGGAATGTGGAACTGACCATCATCTACTTAAAATGGAAATGCATCTACCTGTTAAAAAAATGTGCAGTAATATGGAGGATACTAATAACCAAGACGAATCTGGCAGATTGAACCAGAGGAAATATTTGACAGAGAGTTTGAAGGATGACTCAATAAGCTTTCTTTATAAATTAAGATTATCTTCCAAACTTCAAACACACACAACAGGTACAGCAGAAGAAGAATATGATGCATTGAAAGAAGCAATACATAGTGCAGCTAGTGAAGCGCTTGGTGAGTGTGAAAAAAAGGTAGAGCAGCGGCGAAGCTCATGGTGGACTGAAAATATAGAGAAAATTGTTTTGGAAAAGAAAAGGTTATATAACAACTGGCTAGTGACAAAGGATGAAATAGACAGAAAATTGTATCAACAAAAACGTCGGGAAGTTAAAGTGAAAGTACAGCAAGTCAAAAATGAAGAATGGGATGAAAAATGTTTAAAAATTGATCAGTACATTGGTGGAACAAGAACTAAAGAAGCTTGGAATGTTGTTAAGAACCTGCGAAAGGAAAGGAAGGGTATAGCAATTGATATGATAGGCATGGACAGATGGAGGTCTTACTTCTCTAAGGTTTTGAAAGAAGATAGAGATAAGTATTTAAAAACGTGGGTAGAATCTGAACCTATCGACCAAATAGCAGAGGTAACAGAAAGAGAGGTACAAGAGAGTGTAAGTGAGATGAAAAATGGTAGATCACCGGGTCCTGGAGGTATCCCTGTTGAGCTCTTAAAAAACGCAACTTCCAGAACTTTTGAAATTCTTGCATACATTTTCAATCGATGCCTTTTCATGCACGATAAAATTCCCCAAGATTGGAAGCTTGGTTTTTTGACACCAATCCACAAAAAGGGACCACGTGATGACTGTGCAAATTATCGAGGTATCACAGTATTAGCTACAATAGGGAGACTGTATGGACGCATAATAAGGAAGAGAATTGAAAAAGAAATAATCATAGGAGAAGAACAGAGTGGATTCACTGCGGGACGATCATGTACTGACAATATGTTTGCTTTAAAACAACTCATTGAAAAAAGGAAGCTGATGAATTTGGAGACCCATTTAATATTTATCGATCTAGAGAAAGCTTTTGATACTGTACCAATACAGAGACTTTTTGAAATCCTAGATAAATCAGCTATTAATAAACATTACATATGCGCTGTCAAAGAAATTTACAAGGACCAGATGAATGTTATTAAAATTGCAAATAGAGTGTCACAGCCATTTGGCACTGATAAGGGCGTGCGTCAAGGCTGTTGTCTCTCTCCGACCCTGTTCAAAATCTACTTAGAGCATATACTAATCGATTGGAAAAAGAAATGTGAATATATGGGTATCCCGATAAATAATGAATGTATTTACTCGCTGTTGTTTGCGGATGATCAGGTAATAATGGCTGGCGATGAGCATGATATTCATTACATGATAAGGAAGCTTGCTGATACCTATGAAGATAACGGGATGAAAATCAATTTCAAAAAAACCAAATACTTAGTTTCAGGAGGGACAGCAAGAGACCTACAAGTAGGAAGTCAGACAGTAGTGAAATGTGATGAATATAAATACCTGGGCAGCATTATAACATCAGAAAGCAATTCCAAAAGAGAAATAATAAATAGAATTGGACAGGCTAGGCAGGCAACCCAAACACTGAACTCGATACTCTGGTCCAAAAATATAAAAAATGAGACCAAAATTCGCATTTACCATTCCATTGTTGAAAGTATATTGCTCTACGGCTCCGAAACATGGGAATTGACAAAAAGAGACAGACAAAAAATAAATTCTGTTGAAATGGATTTCATGCGCAGGAGTTGTCGTGGTGCAAGGAGGGATCGAGTGAGAAATTGGGAAGTAAGAGATAGAATAGGAAAACTGGATACAACTGTGGAGCAAATCGAGAAAAAGCGCCTTATATGGTTGGGACATACACAAAGGATGACAGAGGAGAGGTGGCCCAAGAGGAAGTGGAATTATCAAGTCAGTAATTGATAAGTATTGAGAGGCACACCTTCTTGTATCTACTGTACATGTTTTCTATATTTTTTCTTCTGAAAAACTCTCCAATGATAATTAAAATAATAACACACAGATTTTGTCTATCTACTATTTAGGAAAAAGTAGAATACTATTAAACAATCATTCTATTTAGACATGAATAGTAAAATAGACAAAATCTGTGTGTTTTCGTTTTAATTATTATAGAACAGTTCTACAATCTCAATAGTGACTCTCTAGAATATTTTTAAAAAGTGCACTCTCTAATGGTGAAGAGTTGGGAAGGCACATCTAGTACATTGTTTACGATGCGTGGTGGAAGACATTATTAACCTGATGGAACAGTTCTGGATTTCCGTTTCGGAGCCGAATATTCATCCATTTCGATACCAATGTTGTCATGTTTGCTCGCATTAACCCCGCCAATGTTGGATAGCAATTGGAAGCATTGTATGGAAATTACAATGGTATCGGCAACAATTTTGTTTGATTTACATTCAAGCCGCATTTCAAGAGGATTGTTCTGAGGATCTTTGTTCTCCAACGATCTCCCTCATTGATCCTTCTCCCTGTTTGTGTTTGTATCATGCTGGAATAATATAGTGAGTTACGATCAGACAGAATATAGTCTATGTAAAATCTTCTTCTTCGGCATGAATCTTCAACCGATTCTTCTTATTCTGAAAAAGTATAATTCTGCATGACTTCTTTATCCAATTCTTCTTTCTCTAAAGAAGTAAAATTCTTCTTCTATACGTTCTAGTTAAGATTCATACAAAGTTGGCTGTGAATAGAGTAGTCCACAACTTGCTAGATCTGAATCTGCTGCTGTGAAATTATTGTAACTTCTATATTTTTACTATGAACTCGTATAATTTTGTTTGAATCATGTATTTCTTCGCATGAACAACTGTGAAAATGATTACATGATGAAACTGGCAATAAGTTTACAACTTCTCAATGGAAAATATAATGAAGTTCTCAGTCATTTCTGTCTTCCAAGGTAGGCTATAAGATGAAAAATGATTACTTTGTTTCATTACAATAATTGAAAATTCATTTTCAACTACTAATCATAACAAATAAGGATACTGAATACTGGGAGAATAATAAAAATGCATGAGGAAATAAAGTTTTTAGAATAGACGGGAGCTGTTTTCATTGTCTCTAGTTTCTGAAAGTTTAACGATAGGAAGTATCATACCATTTACATTGTGGATGAAGGTGGAATAAGTTTCCTGAGAAGATTCTATTCCTTCGTGAAGCTTACCTCATTTTCATATTTTCAACAAAGTTTTCAATTCTCCACCCCGTTAAGCTCAAGGAATTCATTCCATTCAACCTTCATTGTTGTATTCATTGATAAATTCATGCTCTTAATTCAATCTATGAGGAAAGATTGATAGCGTCTACACTCTACAGTGGAAGAATGCGTATTTAAACTTATTCAGTAATCTCTTCCAATATAAGAAGTCATCTATTATTGGAATCAGAATAGTTGTGGTACAACTCAACAGGAGAATCGTCAAAATCGAATATCATCAAAAATAATATCATCATTATCATTTTATTATTCTCATTTTTAACATTCTACATTGACTCTAACTAGCTGAATGAAACCAATTGAAAGATATAATTACGTGAAAGCAGCAATTCCCACTTAATAGCTACATAGAATGAATCTGATTCCATTTCTTTATGGTATCTTCCAAATAATAATAACTCATCCAATTTAATTTCCTCTGTTCCAGGTGGGTATTATTCTCGTACATGGACAAAACCTCTTCATGGAATGAGAGTTACTGGATACAGTAAGTTATTCTTGATAAATTACATTTGATTTTATTTTCATAATTTGAGCTCCAAATTGAAAAAAAATAGTGTGGTATAGTACTACTCTATGACATTCAGCAATAGTGCCATACTTGTCTTATCTTGTCTTGATAAATGAAAACTTCCCCATTAAACACTAAACTTCCCATTATAAGATTAGGAAACTAAGTATATGTAATATACACAGGAGAGGCAATTTGCTCACAAAACTTTTGCATCGTTACTGTTTAATTACGTCATTGCAAGCTTGAGGCATACACCAGCGAAATGAACCCTTCAACATTATGTAGAGGACATTTGAAACGAGTATCAGGCTGTTTGTTAATTTTAAAAGGCAAAAATCTCAAAAATTACGTACAAAAAATACTTTTAGGTTACAATTTCACGCGGATGCGACCTCTCATGGAGTGTTGTAGTCCTAGCCAAAGTTAATTTATTTGTTCATTTTGTCATCAGTTTACTCATTTGAGCATCCTTTGAAGCTCCACATGGATTTCACTCTAAGAAGAATATTTTCAACTCCTCTCTTGAAGTCTTGAAGATTCTGTTCCATCTTGTAGGTAATTTACTGTTTACACTTCTTACTTGAAGTCCCACTCCTCACGCAATCTCTCCAGGTCACGCTAGAGTGTAATTAGTCTGAAAGCTACACAAGAGACTTTTCGAAAATTTGAGACAATGTTACTTAGTCTGGCAACTTGTCTCTTCAAAACTTAGTAGACTTTGTAATTATTGAGATGGAATGGGATGGAATTTATTGACAGGTAGGTGAGAAGTAAAAGTGACAACTTATAATATCTTCCAGCAAGACGTTCTACATTTAATTCGCTCGTTTATTAGGGCACCATGTTTTTCCAATAGCGTTGAAACTGTAGTGTGCTTATAATAAAATAGAATAAAATTCATATAGTTAACTTTTGTTGTACATGAATTCACAATTGAAATTGTCAACTCCACTTCAAAAGAGTATGGAACGATACCACATCAACATTTGTTCTACAAATTTCTCCATTAAATTTACATTTAAATCTCGGTCTTGTTCGAACAATGATGTTTTTCCTCGGTGCTTTGTGCTGCATCTAGGATTTTCCATGATTTCTATTAATCTATAAAGTATGAATGAAGTCTGGATAACCATTAAAAAATTTAAAATAGTTTTCAATATCAATTCCTCACTCTCGTTTGAAATTCATCTAAACCTGAAGCTGCATTTTCTGGTCTGGGGCTAAAAAACATTTCACTTAATGGTATCATGAGGCGTTCTTGTTCAAAAATTATAAGTTGAGAGTTGAAGCTTTACTGTGGATAATTGTAAATTGTGAGTTTAATAGGTCTCACATTTTTAAATTAATTGCTTCGTAAGTATTATTTATATAACCATTATTTGCACCAAAGACAATTTAACTTCTTATAGTTGAATTGCCTAATTTAATATTGTCTACTAATAGTTAAATTGTCTTTGTTTGCATCATAGTCTGTTGCTCTCTCCCACATCGAATTGTCATGATTTATATATCAATAGGCTATATAGTTAATGAATTATAACTAGGCATAACTGTTGCAAAACAAGGTTCAAGTTTTGTCTCCAAGATTAATTATTTAGGGTTTTAAAGAAAGGCATCGTTTGGATGTATTGAAAACTCATCTCCGTAGAAAATAGTTAAAATTAAGTGTATAGCTGAGTAGTTATTCAGGTTCCTGTATAAAAATTTATAAATTTTGAAATAGAATGTGCTTGATTCTATTTGGTTAAAGTTAATTGGAAATCGCAAATTTCAAGATCAGAATATAACGCGACAAACACTGAACCGCGACTAAACGACTAAACTCACTTAACAATATTGACACCTGTAAGATAATCCTTGTTATTACTGATCATTACTGCGAATCGTGATTGTGGAACGGTTGCTCACAACTGTCGTAAAAATGCTGTTAAATAGAACCTTTCCTGAAAACCTCTCAGTTTTTATTGACACTTAAATTGAGTGAAGTCAATTGGCAGCAAGGAAATCACTAGGATGATGTTAGGTCTAATCTCAGCTTTCGAGCTCTGTGATTGAGTGCCGCGCTCTTCAAAACAAGCCGCTCCACCTTCTCATTACTCCCTTATGTCATAACTTAATAGGCCTTCAGTTTTCCAGAATTTCGTCTTCTTGAAGTAGGCCTGTATTAGCAAAACTTCCTGTGTTCTTCAACTGTTGTCAATTGGTTCTTATAGAAGACATGCTAGGAATGGAGGAAATTAGTACATTGATTTGGTGTGAAGACCAAAGAATCTTCTCTTAATCAGAATAATTGTGAGAGCTTTGTCAACTTTTCAATTTAAATTGAATGGAAGTTACTTTATTTTAGTTTTTTTTTTCAATTGGATGGAACATAAAGTGTAGAAAAGGCTGTATGAGTTTGGAATATGTAGCGTTTTGTCCGAGTAGCGTTTCGTCCGACACCCAAATTTTTGGAAATTAGTAGCGTTTCGTCCGACTGGTTTTCACGCTTCTGTGCGTATTACCAACGAGTAGCGTTTCGTCCGATTTTTGAGTCTTCTACCTGACTTCAGAAACCCTTCTATCACTGGCTAATTACTGTTGTAAATAATCAGTATCAAATGAAATTGAAAATCTGCTTCTTCAAATTCTTTAGCTGCAATCATAAACCAACTGTATAGTTGGTCTATGCTGCAATAATTGGTTATTTGTATTGCTTCATGTGAATCATTTCTATCAAAGCCAGTGATTCGAAGTCAAAGCCTACTTATTTGGATGTAGTTACAAGTTTTTCTTCCTATAAAACTGTATCCAGAAGAAGCTCATATAGAAATTTATGCCAATTCATAAACATTGGCAGAAGTTGAATCAATCCAGTAATAGCAATGGTTTGTGAATGAGTACATTTTAAAAATGGTAGCTTGGATGAAATGATTTAATCTACTTTCGGCTTAACTTGAGGTATTCACTTTGGGTAGAACACCTCTGACATCTAGACGGCTGAATAATGGAGTTGTCACTTAAATGACCCAGTAACTGCTGCCATCTTACGACTGAATTCAGAACTAGCTGCGTTGTGCATTGCCGATCAATCAGAGGAGAGAGGCGGAGCTTGGAGGCGTGTGTGTGAAAATTGAAGCTGTAAATCACCCAGTAACTGCAGCCATCTACCGGTTGAATTCAGAACTAGCTGAGTCATTAATTTCTGGCTTATCAAGAGATACAGTAGTAGGCGGAGTTTGGAGGCTATATGATTTACAAATTAGGCTACGATTCATGGAAGAATTTTAGACACAATCAAGCATTGTTCAAGTATTTTCATTGCTGCATAAAGAAATAGAAAAAAAAATTGTCTTGGAAAACACAATGAATGATTGAATCACCTCTTCTGAAATATGTTTGAATTGTTATAATGAAATGATTACACCCCATTAACATATCTTCTATCAGATGTTGATGAAGTTGAATTCCAATTCTCTGATCATAACTCCAAATTCCTCCACTTCCTTTCCAATTATTCATGTGATTCAAAAACAAAATGGCCTATCAAAAAAATAAGACATTTTCCTTTAAAGTATTTTTGGATTCACCTCAAAGTTTTTTCACATGCACGAATCCAATTCACAATCACTTAGTTTATATTATAGTGATGCAAAAATGGGCTTCCTGTTTCTTCCCTTTATCTTCCCTTTGTCTCAAAACTGTTGATATACGTTTCTTGTAATTGTGTATAATTTTGTGGGGGAATCTTAAATTCCATAATCACATTTTAGTCCATAATCACACCTCAAAGTCCTCAACTATTTTTGTATACTTGAGCTGCCCTTTATAGTTTATTATATAGTGTGCTGAGACTATTAAAGAGAATATCGAATTCTTTGAATGCTGATTAATTCTTGAAATTGCGATTGTAATGAATAGAATATTTTTCAGCTCACTTGAGAAAATTGGAAAGAAAAATATCACTGTATTTGAACATTAATAGAAAGAGACCAGAATATTTCTGACTAATTTTTTGGGACATATTGTTTATTGTAATAGAAATAAATCTACTTGTCGTGTAGAGAAGAATGGAACGGCATTTTCCGGAAAAATGAGAACTATCAAAACACCAAATGTTCTGGAAGTAATAGTGAGCTAAGGGGATTGAAGTAAATAGAGAATAGAAGTAAGTTCTTATTTCAAACTCTCTGTTGATGACGAACTGTTATGGTAGCGCTATTTGCTGAAGATATACAAAATAATACAGGAGATGGAGAGAAAAGTCGACCTCAATGAAATATACGTAGGTCGTAGCTCTGTTATTGGTAATATTTTGCAGACCTTATGAAAGTTCCACAGTAAGGAGACTGATAAACTATGTACTGTAAGAAGAATTTATATTCAGTTAAATATATCACAGAAATTGTCAAACAAGTATATTGCAGTTATATTATAAACACCCACAGTTTCTCCAGAAAGCTGGGACACTAAAATGTTATGGAGTCTTCACCCTAAACAATTTTATGACTGAGATATTTCTATAAAACTGAAATAAATATGGTGGATGATTTCATATTATATTATACTTTTCTCAATGGTGCATTCCATAGTAAACAATATAAATATTTCTTGATAAAATTTGAAGTAATTGTAATATTATTATACTACACACTAATTTGAAATCAATTGGGTTAGGTCGAAATAAATGGGTTACCTTCTCCATAGATTTTCACATAATATACCATGTTTTATTCCAAACAGTTCAACAGTTTACGAGTTATCTTATTTACAAATATACAAATATAGAAACTAACATAATATTTTATGATTGTAGAATTTATAGATTCATCACCTTTCTTCTATATTGCGCACACTCCAACTTTCTTCCATTCTGATAACGAGACTTCCAAGCATGGGAAGAAGCAGTTTAGTCAGAAATAGTATAAACATCAAAGTGAACTTGCATGCAATTTCTGTTTAACACAAGATTAATTACCTCACTAACATCATTCATCATCAAGCTGCACCAATGAATTTATTAGGTCTATTATGCTCAAAACTACTCTAGTCTGTTTTCCTTCATAGCATGTTGTCTATTAGTTTGAATGAGTTTTAAGGCAATTTTCAACTTTGTAATAAGGAAGCGTTGCATGGAAATTATTATTCTCTTCTTCCTCCCTCCTTTCTCCTCTCTCTCTCTCTCTCTCCTACTTTTCTTTCTCCCCCTTCTTCTTTCCCCTTCCATATTTCCTCAAGGATAGTTTCAGCTCAATAAACGGAAGCAATGTAAATACAATCATGGCCAGTGCTTCTAGGAGCGCCATTTCACTAAACTCTTGGAGGGGCAAGGGAGTATGGGGGTATGGAATACCCCATAAAAAGGTGAGTTTGGGGGTTTTTCCCCGGAAAAGTTTTGAAATATAAGTTTGAAAATGTAATTTAAAGCTCCATTTTGTCTATTTTGATTAAACTATTAAATTAGTCTTGTGATTTGAATGTTTCTCGTAGATAGGCGCGCTATTTCAAATTTATTTCTCCAAATGGCGCCCCTAAGTTCTTCTATATTGGAAGGGTTTTCAAAGCGACTCGGTCTGAGTTGAAATTATTGCAAAGAGCTTTTGGCGTTGGGATAATTATTCCCTGCAAATGGACTTTCTTCACTAGGGAAATAGGGAAGTATTGAACAAACTGGAAGTGGAGAACTAATAGGGAAGAATAAACTGGACTGTCTGGAAGTTTTGGTTGGAGTGTAGTTTAGGAGTGCTTCTATAGAATCTTGAACTAGTTCTGAGTTTGAACTAGCTCTCAGCACTTGTCTAGCAGTTGGCCTCTGAATAAATATTTCAGTCTTTCGATATTTTCTAAATGTATAGTATCCATGGAAAAATGAAGTAGGTAGTCTGTGGTATTCTATATTGAACGTAACACCTATTACTTAGTATACTATTTATATAAAACATTAAGGGCCGGTTCATGAGCTCGGGATCTAGCCAAGTCCTAGACTAAAACGGATGGCCACCGTAACATCGACAAACGTTAGCCTCGACACTATGTACTAATGCTGCTAACCCACTAACCTGTGAAGACAAACGTTTGTCGATGCTACGGTAGCAACCCGTTTCAGTCTAGGACTTGGCTAAATCCCGAGCTCATGAACCGGCCCTTAGTGTATTACCTTAGTTTTACCTTACCTTATCTTAGTTTGAGTTTCCAAGAGTTACCTTGAGATATTTTAGAAGTATGAAGGGTAAAACACAACCTATGTATGTCCCATGTATCTACCCAATATGTCAATATTGTTACTGTACAATCTCCTTCTAAATTAGCCATATAAATGTGAGTAATTATTCAAGATTCAACTCATAATTCGGTGAATTAATAACCATTTCCGTTTCCAACTCCTCCATTATAAGTTGCACTTGAAATGACAATCTGTTCTTGACAGTTAGCAAAAGTTCACGAGTTTCACTGAGAATTAATTACAGAGATCAGATTTTAATGAAATTAGAAGCTATTGTCCATGCTTTACTGAAATATTTATCACTCTGGAGAATTTGTTCCAATCTCAAACCATCTTATGAAGATGTAGCCGACATGATAGTAGAGGCTATTAACATTGACAGTTTTCAGAATAATTGTCACTTGTCAGAATTGTCAATAATTTCTATGAATTATGTTTAAGCTAATCAACCAAAATCACAAATTGGACATGGATACTCTTCAAACAGTATAGGAGTGTAATAATGTAAGAAAATATTTGCATGAGCTATGTTCAAACTATATAGTAGCTACAAATTACTCAAAGAGTATAAATATTGTCAAGAAGAAATGAAAACAATTACAAGATAATGATTAGGTACAAATGAACAGAAGAGAACGGAATTTTAGAAAATATCTCGAATCAAGTCTGAATAATAAGAGTGATTCTAAACATCAAGTAAATTCTTGTTCCTGAACAAAAACTTGTACCACAGGATCGTTTGGACCCTTTTGATAGAATAGTTTAATTATCGTTCTCATTCTACAAGCTCTTCTTTTGAATAAAGATACTTTTTTCTCATATTACACAAAGGCAAGCCACATTCTCAATGGACTGTTCATAATTTTTTTGAAAAAAAGCGGTACAGTATTTAATTTAAAGTTCGCATTCCAACCCTTATTAGGAGATGCGTATTTATTCGAAGGATCTTTGCAACCATGTTGCAGCTATGCTCAGCAATAATTATCGTTTCAGAAATTAGCTGATTACACCAATTATCCATGAATTGCTATTTTCAAACTGGAAAGTGAACATAATTCAATTTTTTTCACTTCAAATGTCCATCCTCTTCCTCCGATCATTGACTAAGAAGTTGGACGTCCTTTGTTCATCCTTTGTATCCTGAATAGCAGAGCATGATAATTTTCTCTTGGACCTGTCCTAGACTTCAAAGATGTTTTTCTTAATCTGTCAAGTAAATTGCTATTATTCCTTTGTGTGAAAACGTTGGGAACTTGCGAAACATTGTTATAATCTTTCCAAAATTCGAACTTTGTAGAAAAAAGGGGAATCATTTTTACTTCAAGTCAAGGTTTCTTTCACTTATTGCGTTTCAAATAATAATTATGTATGTTGATAGTCTTTTCTATCCTCCTAGAGACTCATGGTTAGTAAGCCGTTAATATCAAAGGTATCACAAAATATCGATATTGAAAGCTATCGTGTTTATATTTTTTTTTTTCTGCTAAATGATAAAAAAATCACTTCTCAATAGATTAATAGTCCATATTTGAAACTATTTCCAGTTTCTCATGTGATTTCTGGTTCTTAATGAGTGTACTACAAAAATGAATTAATAATTATGAAACAAAAGTGAAAATACAACCATGGTAATAATAATTATGAATTATAGCCTACTATGATATACTTAAACTCACTGATATAAATCATACTCCAAATCGAGTTATTGTGACTGAAAACGTCATTGAAGATTTTTTCAGGGCGTACGATAACGAAGAGCTAACTAGTATAGTGGAAATTCATGTCAAATACTAAAATAAGCTTTCAGAATTGTATTTTCTCTATCTTCTCATTAATTTTGTACTCCATGTATCTTTAATTTTTTTCGCATTATTGATGATAATAATATCAAGGTCTGCAACTCATGCCCACGCTCAGACGCTATGTCTTGTGGGTATATTGTCTCTTTCCATTGAATTTTTGTGTTATCTCCTTTCAATTGTAATATCATGCTTACGTTTGTTAGATTAGTTAATATGCTTATGTATTTTCTTTGTAATGGATTGAGAATGAGCACATGAAATCGTGGAAATATTATTGAAGGATTTAGAAGAAGAAAAAGATATCATTATAGTGTAATTCTTATTGCCAGTGCATCGTAGAATTAAATTATGGCCATTACAAGTAATAAATCAATTTTTGTACTCGATATATAATATTTTTCACGAAAGAGGATTATGAAGATTTTTGAACCATTCACTTGTCATTGTGGATGATGGACTGTATCAGATCAGCTTTACTTAGGTTGGCGGCATTGAAGTCTTTGAGGTTGCAGTCGGTTAAAAGGATTTATGATCTAGTCAACTGGCCTTTCTTGGTTTACTTCGGTAGTCTCCTTGAAGAACCCACAGTATTGTGGTATGTTTTTATTGTAGACTTGTGAAGTGCATTTGATTTATTATGTTATTTAGATGGTATTGCATGTTTGAGTTTTTTGGGTTGGCAAATTCTACGCAGTTGGAATTGTCGTTCTCTTTAGCTGAGCTGAATTATTGCAGTATGATTTTCTTATATCAATACCGGTTTCAACCATTATCGGATGGAGCAAACCGCTTTTAAATTTTTCATTTCTTATACTGATTTCTTGCATTGCATGCTAAATCTTATAATAACTGGGAGAAAAGCTTTTTTTGTGGGAGAGTGTATAACTCAGAGAATTTGTATAAATTATTATCCATTTTGTTCATTACCTAGTTGATTCGAAAAATATTACATTTTATAGATGTTACTGATTTGAATATGCAGATGAGAGAGATAATTCATTGCAAATATAATGCTTTGCAGAGATATGCTTTAAAATCTGGAAAAATGTAGTAGGCTACTTTGGATATAAAGTTTCTTCATAAGGTATTGAAGTATTGGGTCATTGATATAATTATTTTACTTAAGGCCTTTTCTCCATTCAAACATTTCCTTGGAAATCACAGAGGAGAATTGTATTTGACATGTATTGCAAAATTTGAAGGTTGATTACTATTGGTGAAGCGTGGTATACTTATTTGGTCATCGCTGGGTATATTTCCAGTAGGAATTAACAAATAAGTATACCACGCTTCGCCACGGTTGATTACAAATACATCTGAATATTAATCACTTGTGGTTGTGTCGAGAGAGCAGTAATAGATTATCTGGCCCTATTCTCTTGAAATAATCAACATTATGCTGATATATTGGATAACTCGATTATATTGGAAAAGTTTCATTCAGAACATTTCAGACATGTTCTGAATGAGTACAGATTTCGTGAATGAGTCGTTTAAGAACTTGATTGCTTCATGCCTGAATGATATGTTGAATACTTCCCAATTATATACTTTTCTATGCCTTCCAGTCGATTCTGGAAAATTTCACCTTCCAGTAAGGTGAAAAAGAAGACTGAATGAGTCCGACTCCATGATCCTTACGAGATTCACAGTCAGTGAGAATTATATCATCAATGAATTGTACAGATAAAATTATAAAACGTCAGAGAAAATCGTTGAAAAGTCTTGATCATAGTAACAGCTATTTTGTGGGTCTGTTATTATATGTAAACTGAGAAAGTTTAAATCGGAAGGCGTGAGCCATTTGATGTCATCGGACTCCGAAAAGTCTTGATTAAACCTTAAATTATTTGGAAAACTCACATTCTCTGTTGACTTGTAGCTTTTGAATTAGCAAGATAGCACAAGCTCAGCCAGAGTAGGCTTGATGGGGACCGGAATATTTACAAAGCAAGGTCTGAAAAACTGTGACAAAGTTTTAAAATCAGCAGTGTGTCGGAAAATTCTCTTCACCAAAGATTTGCAAATAGCCTACGAACGTGAAAAGGTTGCAGAAAACTTGGCAGAGAGAAGATTGCAGTAGAGTGAGCATCAATAAAATAGTCATGAAGTAAATCTTCGCCTCCCCTCATTATCTTTCTTTGCTCACAGAAAAATAGTCTACTCTTCGCTTTCCTTCAGTTTCAAGTTTCTGTGTCTATTGAGAAAGAAGAAAATGGCGTTGAACAGGAAAATATGAAAACTGTTGCCGCCGTCATGTAACTCACATTTTCTTTTCATGACATGTGTCTTCATGTCCTCTGAACGAGGCAATGTATCTCGAGAATAGAATATGAGAGACGTAAAAAAAAGACAGGGTGATGCAAGATGAGTGGTGAAGGTCGTGTTGTCTTCGAGTAGAAGTTGAAAGTTGAGGATAAGTTTAATTTGTATAAGTCTAGAACATTGATTTGAATGAACATTAACCTAGAATGTTTTTTAAGATCAAACATTACAGAACTGGAACATATAACATATAACTGGAGCTATCCCCCCAGATCAATATCAATTTGATTAGAGATCAGGAAATGGCCCAAATTGATCTATTTCATGTGTTGATTCTAGTTAAATTCATTATCTACTGAGTTAAAAATACACTACTCTCTGACATCATCCAATATAGTAGTAAGGGCTGCAATGCACCAGAAAAATTACGTTAGAAATCATCTCTCAAATGAAATGAGTATCTCATGTGTGAACCTACTACAGAAATTTTTAGATGAAGTGTCAATTGGTATATAAACATCGGGAAGATACCTGAAATTTATTTAGTTTGAAACCATCAGTTAATTGAGGCATTTTTCAAGTCAATAAGAACTGGAACTACCACTTATGACAACTCCAGAACACAAAGCATGATATTCAAGCGATTAAGGCGTCATAAATATTACGTTGACTTTTAATATCAGTTAAGGCGTTGTTTAAAGTCAACAAGACCTGTAAGTACCACTTATGACAACTCTAGAAAGCATAATACTCAAACGATTGAGACGTCATATATTATTATGGAGACTCTTGCTGATTGAAAGTAGTTTAAGCAAAGTGGACAAACTGCAATCCTCTCCCAAGACCTAATAGGGAGATGCCACTGCTTGTAAGATTTGCAACAAAACTTTATGGATGAACTTGTGGACTAGTGGAGTGGTAATAATTATTGGAGATCTGCGGACAGTCTGTGGCAGTGTCACAGACCCCCTTGCACGTGTACTTCTGCTTTGAGATTAATCTGCCGGAATGAAGACAGTAATGTAGATTTCGAATAGCATTAATGCGGTTGTTGTGGTAAAGTGTGCTGTATATTGCGAAAGTATGTATACATATATTAGATCACAGTTTTAATCCGTTGAGAATTTTTTGAGCCGGCTGATTTACATATATTGGCTTTGCGCCATATCGTGTAAGAAATGTACAAAAAATAACAAAAAAATTATGCAGAACCAGTATTCTATATCATGGATGAGAATGACCGTAGGACACATGCAAATAACTCATTCGAAGGGATAAAATGGTCCGGGTTGATGCATTACATGCGTTCTAGATGGAGAACATCGGAGTTTATCTAAGGAAAGTGGCTTTCCCCGGTTTGCAATTATACAGATGGTTACTGATGAGAATATAGATACCAATAACCATTCCCGCTGTGAATTGGAACCCACGCAGGTTTTACGGTTGACGACACATCATGCATCCTATTCCACCCAGTTTATCAGAAAGTGTTTATCAAGTGGCCGTTTATTTATTTCAGGCAGCAACCGTCACATGTTGATAAATGTCCCTTTCAAGTCGGCTGAACTGTCGTGTATTTTACCCTGCTTGCCATCACTACTTGGTGGTAAGTGCAATTACCATAACTGCTTATAGATTTGGTGCAGACCCTCAACTCGAAGAGGAACGGCGGAGGAGAATGGTGGTGACCGAAGAGGAGAAGGAGGAGGAAAGGGGTGGAGGAGAAGGATAAGAAGAAGAAGAAGGAGGAGGAGGAGGAGAAATACAAACAGTGGGAGGAGAAAAAGAAGGATTAGAAAGAAAGGAAAAAGAAGGAGAAGAATAGGAAAAGAAGAAGGAGAAGAAAGAGGAGGGAGAAAAGGGAGAATACAGAGAGGGGGAAAAAGAAATAGAAGAAAGAGGAGGACAAGGAGGAAGAGGAGGAGGAGGAGGAAGTATTGGGAGGAGGAGGAGGAGGAGGAGAATGAGTTGGAAAAGGAGGAGAAGGAGGAGAAGAAGGAGGAGAAGGAGGAGGAGGAGAGGAATGAGTTGGAGAAGGAGGAGAAAAGAAGGAGGAGGAGGAGGAGGAGGAGGAGGAGGAGGCGGAGATGAAGAAGGATGAGTTGGAGGAGGAGGAGAAGAAGAAGGAGGAAGAGGAGGAGATGGAGAAGGATGAGTTGGAGGAGGAGGAGAAGAAGAAGGAGGAGGAGGATGAGTTGGAGGAGAACGTGGAGAAGAATGAGTTGAAGATGGAGAAGAAGAAGGAGGAGGAGGAGGAGGAGGAGGATGAGGAGGAGGAGGAGGAGAAGGAGGAGGAGGAGGAGGAGGAGGAGGAGGAGGAGGAGGAGGAGGAGGAGGAGGAGGAGGAGGATTGGAAGGAGAAGAGCAAGGAGAAGAACAAGAAGAAGAGGAGGAAAAAGAGGTAGAAGAAGAAGAGAAGAAGAAGAAGAAGAAGAAGAAGAAGAAAAGAAGAAGAAGAAGAAGAAGAAGAAGAAGAAAGAGAAGAAGAAGAATGAAGGCGAAGAAGAAGATTGGAAGCTGAGCAGAACTGCAGCCTGCTGGGTAATCTATTACCGTAGTAGTTGGAAGTCAATTACTGGTCTGGTGCATACGTTGGATTTCAAGTGATCTACTAGATGCTAAATTGAAATACTGACTTCATTAGGCACATGCAATCAGGGTGGTGGTGATTCACTGCTCAATCCAGCATTGATGATCAGCAATTATTTACAAGTTCACTTGTTATAGTTAACGTTTACATTAGTCTACTCAATATATCCTAAAAAAAAGAGTTCAAAATAAGAAGACTGGATTTTACCATTAATATCATTTTATATTAAAAGTGTTTTGTAGAACTAATGACATCCGTTATATTGGGCCACCTTAGTTGCGGTTCGCGCCAAAATAGCCACTTAGTGGTCAGGTTTCATGTGCACTGTGCAGGTTTCACATTTGTATTTTAGTAAAAAAATACGTTCAATGGGGAAATGAGTGGCGCCAATCATTTTCTTATATTGGTCAGTACGAGCGTATATTCAAACCGTACTCGTGAATATTTAAAGCGATTTTTCCTCCTTTTTCTTTACTGGCCGTGTTAAATTCTCTTTCTTTAAATAATTATACTCAGCTTGACCTTATCTCATCTACTACTTATAGTTCTTTCTATATTTTTTCTTGCCGGGTTCGTCAGTTGTTCTGGTCTTTCATTAACTTAGTGATCATTAAGTCAATGAGCGACTGAGGAACAGGGTATCATTCCGCCACTTCCAGATTAACCCAGTTTCTTTTTAACTTCTACGTTTCAGCAGAGGTGATCCATTCTTTTATTATTCATTTTTTATATCATTCTATGCTTTTAGGTTCATCGCTGAGTTAATCATCATACAAATCATGATTAATCAAGCAGATAGAATCTCTTATGATGAGACAAGTTGGCTCCTTGGCAACTTTGTTTTTTCGTCAACTCATTTAAAAACATTATTTACTAAACCTTCATCTCAACTCATTTCCATAATCACCTCATTCTTCCTTTCCTCACTTGGAAAATGCAATTCATTTTCTTTCTTGGATTTTAAACTCTCCTAAAATATGATGGGCCCCATTTCCCCAAAGTATTTCAGAGACTTCTTTCTTTGAAAAATCTCAACATTTTTCTTTGAACATCTTTTTTCTTACCGGTTTAATGAATCACACATATTCTCACTCTTTTTAAGATGATTCGAATCCTATTGAAAATCAATTCTTCTACGGAAATCAATAATTTACTTTAGTATTATTCTCTCATAGTGAACAATCTTTCAAAGTTAATATCTCTCTTTTTTTAGAACAGTCAACGATGAACAGAGAGCATTCCATCATCCCTTATAACCAATTCTAAATATTCATTGGTTTCGATACTAGCTTAAATAGGCCTATCAAATACTGGCAAATTTTTATTTTTCAATCAGCTTGTATTTGCCGAACCTTTCTGGATTTACTCCAATATTCGTGGAAACAAGTCAATTTGGAAAATTCACTGGAGGAAATTGAATTATACTGAAAATCAATAGAATATTGATGCTTCTGGACTAAGACAGAACTCCCACTGTTGGCTGACGATAATTGATGTTTAATTGAAATAGAATTTTCGCTCACTTTTACTATGCTATCTCTTCCTGACAGTAATACGAGAATTAGTAGAATTATTTTTGAATGAGGAAAAGCCAAAAAGAGAATTTAACAATAAATCACTTTTTCCCTTTGGATTTTCCATAGACCTTCGGATTATCCCTTCAAGTATGAAAAAAAATTCTTCCCAACGATTAAAAGTCATAAGAATATTTTTTATATTTTTTTAATTCTTAAAATAGCCTAGTTGGGGAAGTAGAAGATATTTTTTCATAAGTTCAATTATTTCAGAGATCATACTTTTCAACTGATATAATTATCACGTACCGGTATGATAATAGACTATAATCAAATATCCAAATAGTAGAATGCCTTATCCGTAGTTAAGTATGATGTAGAGATCTTGAAATCAATGCACATAATCGCATGAAATTGGGTATCTCTGAAAAGAGTGCAATGAAAAGAATTTGGGTGGGGTTTCTTTTGAAATCAATTCAGCATATTATTGCAGGAGCTCGCCCGTCTTGTCTTTTTACTCATGTGGACCACTTGTTGCGCCTTCTAACAAGTAACTCATCAGCATATTGCAGTCTGGATGTCATTCTAAATTCATTCTGGATGTCATTCTAATAATAATAAGATGGAGCGTGCATCCAGGGTCAATAAGGTCCCAATAAACTTTCAACTGGCTCAATCATTCATCATTATCTGAACGGGTAACTCACATTCAATTTATTCTATTGATGATTGCCTGTGCTGAACATGTCTGAAATACTATTTTTGAGAGCAAGGCAATTAGAATACATATATTCTATTTACCTTGGGTGAGATTATCTATCAAGAAGTTTTGTTATAAATATAACTGTATGATGTAATATGACTGTATGTATGTAACTGTAATATGACTATATATTATAATGAACAAGAATTCGTAGAAATTCCTGAAGATATGAATAATGTAGATAAAAACTGGATGTAGATATTGCTTAAAACTATTGAAGATTCAATTATTGAATGGCTTTAAGTCATATACGATTTCATAAATTTTGATTTTTTCTCAAATTTGAAAGTTGAATATTTCAAATTGTTCTTAAAATTTTCCTAGGGACGTAGGTGATATCAAAGAGGATGTTAGAAGATGTTATAAAGAAGATGATTCTTTCTATGATCCTCTTTGGTGATATGCTTATCAATAGCGAAGTTTGTGAAGATATTACGACCAATTAAATGTCAGTTGAGTGTAGAATATAACCGCCGTAAGAGACGTCATTCCTCGGAGCTCTACAGGAACCTCGTTGCATTCTTGATGACTTAATTTTACAGTGATCAAATAGACTTTTCGTGCAACTAGTCGTATGTGTCATTATATATTGAACACTTAATTCTTCACTTATTTATGATTGTCAAAATTTAAATTCTTCTCAATATTTTTATTCAATCAATAAAAAAAACATTTGAGTTTTAATATCGATATTCAACAAAACCCTCTAATTATTGGTCTACAGATACTCTACTGTATCTTGGGTAATATCAAACTTTTTAATACCTCTCGTAACCTCCACTCCCTGAGGGCTTTAATCAACTAACTTATTTCAAAACCATTCTGAGCATTCAATGAAAAAATGAGATCAATCAAGATTTTAAACTCGATAATAAACAACAGAAACACAGTCAACTACTCATTTGAAATTAGAAAACTTTTATTGTGTTGTTTTTTGAATGATTGATAGCAAAGTTTGCTCAGTGATTATTATTTATTGGCTCATAAATTCTGCTATAATTGCTTTTCTTGGTGTGATGAAGATTTATTAACAATTGTGATTGATCGCGTTCCAAGGCAGTCTGCCTAATGCTATTACAGCAGCATCAGCAATTATTTCAATATTGAATATTGATGCAGAGTAAACTTGCTTACAGTCATTCCAAGTGACGTTTATATTTTGTTGGAACTGGTTCTTCACTGATAATTAAAATAAAAGAAAATCTACAACTAGATCAGGAATCTTCGAAAAGCAAGGACATTCGTCCACTGACTATAACATATTTATTTCAGAATTGGAATCTGTTTTACTGAATTGTCTATATTCTTGTCCCTCTATCGATTGCAATAGGTCTTCTCTGAGACATGGCATGTAAATAAAAATCAATCAATTAATCCTAGAAAAATATAAATTCTAGTCGTTCAATTATTGTGACTTGTGAGAAGTAATTTCTAATGTGAACAATAATTGTAATAGAAGATTCAGACTGATTGCATAAACTTCGATCATAATTTAACTCATCAATGATCACGCGTATGGATTGATCAAAGATTCGTGAGTTTGTGGAACTCATTTTAAGTTATTCTTCTCTATCAGTTCATACATTTTTATATTGAATATTCTCAGCCGAAGAGATAAGTGCTTAGGTTTACCTTTAGGCTTCCCGGTGGTTCGGAACCTGTAGGTCCGGGTGGAAGGCTGTAGGTCCATTCATCTCTCATCATCATCCTTCCCATTACCCACGCACAAGCTTAGAGCTCATCATCCCTGGCAAAAAAGAAACATTACATTATTAGCTGGAGATCAATCAAAGGAGATAAAAATTGTTTAGTTTATATTTTGAGTCCAACGCTTTAAATTGGATCTTGTCTTCGCTGACTTTGAAAACTTATTCATTTGGAACTTCACTTCTAGGCATAGTAACAAATATTATTTTAAAGCAAAAATAACACTAATTATCAGTTTCATCATCCTCTGCACGCAATATAGTCTTGTTTAGATTTGGTTCCATCAAGCCTTGTATGCAGTTGCATGTTCCCTACAAACAGACGTCAAAATGCAACAATGCATCGAGGTAATTTCGTTCAGTACAGTATGTAATGTATGTTATTACTAATAACTTCAGCATCTAGTTAACAAAACAATCATACTGCACACAATAATAGAGTACTTAACTTCTATTCTCATGAGGATGTCGTGTTGTAATTTGAACTATCTTCTTTGATATCTTGTCAGTCAGAAGGTCGTTGTTTCCTAGATAGAAGAAATTATTGGAACACTTCTCAATTTTACAAAACAAACTGTAGTGTTAGCTCATTAGTTCTACAAACTTCAAACTAAAAGTACAAATTGAAACGATGAATGGTAACAACTAAACTTCACTGCAAATGTATTGTAAATGTAATAATATTACTTTGAAGTATTTCAAGAAGCAGACTTCACGTAACAGCTCAATTAATTACGAAAAGATTTCATAAATGTGGTATTTTTTATGGTGAGTCAAACACTCTAGACCTAGACAGAAGTAAGGAAACTATGGTTTCATTTTCTTCCAACTAAAGAGGCTTCACAAATCGATTCCCAAGTTGATTGCTTTCATTTATAAATTACACACACTCTCTCTAGCACTTTATTCAAGTACTTAATTTTCCCCATCACTCATTTTTATGTTCTTGATTTCACAGAACTCCTAAATTGATCAATCACTTGGTTGAGAGCCTTTATATGACAGAAAGAAAGAATGAAATTTCGGTCATTTTATGAGCCTCATGTTTGAAATTTTGATATGAGATCTATTAAATCACATTTTTATGAGAAATACTAGTTATTCTCTCATGTAAGCATCACTAGACAGAAAACTAAGTCCAGAGTTCTCCTATCTGATCAGTTATCTTATTAAATAAAATTCTTATGAAAAAACCCAGCTAAGTTATATTGTTTCAATGTTTCTACCATGTGGGCATTACAAAACTGAACATAAAAAGTCCGTAACGCGTACAGTTCAATGAGTTCTGAAACGGCATTTTCCAACCGATCATCTCGATTCAATTGTTTGGGAAGGCATTGATAAACGATAATTTGAGAAGGATCTATCATGAATAAAAGTGCTCCAATTCAGCATTATTAACTATTCAGCAACTAGCTAACTAGATGCACTTGCTGTAATTAAACTGACTCCTCAAATTAGTAGCCTATGCTGCCTGCTCTCAGTCGATAGTCATGACAAGTCATGAAATGACAGCTCATTGACTTCATCATCCTATTCAGTTTCACCATGAAGCATGATAGAGCATTACTAAAGAGCACATTCATTGTGCATGTAGAGCAGATAGGCTGTCAATAACATCAGATAGTGCAATCAGCACGTGAGAAATTTGAATAAGTTCGGGAATCAGGATAGAACTGCAGCGATGTATAGAAATAGAGATGAATATCTAGTTGAAAATCAGGTTGGAACTGCAGCGATATATAGATATAGACGTGAAAAATTTCTATTCATGATTTCAAGAATAAAAACCATTACTAGCTTTATTGATGTTGGATTTTTTAGTTAGCATGTTGTTTCTTTTCATAGTAATGTGATGAGTTGTTCATGAATCCCTTTCTGTGTGTGGTAGATTTCAATCAATATATTGGTCTGAAATTTCCTCCATCAATATTTCAAGGTGTATTTTATTTTCATTGTATCATTTAAATACGACATAATTTATCGATTTATTCAATTACTTATTTATATCTATTTACAAAAAAAAAAAAAAACGAAAGAAAGCCCAATTACAGTACTATACCGTAATTATTCCTTCTAAAGTCTGCTTCTAATGCTAAAGACTCATAGTACTGTGAAAATTCATACACCGTTCTATTGATAACTATTTCCCAAGCTCTACCAAATTCAACTTTCGCCTTTATTTCTTCCTTTTCTCTTGCAATCACTACAGTATTGTACCCAGAGAGAATAGAAGTGAGTTCTTATTCTATTCTCTCTGATTGTACCTCATGAACATTTCCATTGATCAGTAGTTTTCTCATATTTCTTCCTTATAAATAGTCTCTTTTGATTTTATCAATTGTTTTAGTTTCTCTGATTTAGTTTATGCGATATTTCTCTGGTTTTTGATCTTGTTCTGAACTGAAAATGTCATGAAGGCTTGTAGACTTCATGACTGTGAGCTTTTCTATGTATGCGTGGATGAATAAAAACATACTCGGCAACTCGGGTCAATATGTTACAGGCCAATTCAAGCCTGCAGCACATATTTCTACTCATTCTATTATTTTTCCAAGGAATGTGAATGTGGGCCACATATGAGTAACATTTTTACTGGGCAATTATTATAATAATGGAAGTGTAGAAACGGCACCCATTACTCTAACAATAACTACTACTTTACTTGACATTTGAAATATTGAGTTTCAAGGTCGCAGAAGAGTAGTTTCAAACCACAAAATGAGCTATCAACCTCACGTGAATGCTAGTTTATCTTGATATGCTGGTATAATAAACTTTGTTCAATATTCTAGTCAAGTTCTAGTCACGTGAAAGCATTGCGGTATGGTTATAAAGTCGTTAAAGGTGTAATATTTCATCGCTTTCAACGTTTCCATCAATATTCGGTTTTCGCATGAGATAATGAGACTATGAAACAGTTAATGTGTTTTCAGGATGACTGAACGTTTGTATGATAACTCAGAATAATACTGTATAAGGTTATTACACAGTGGAATTGTCAGAGAGCGAATTTCACCGCCATTAATCCAACAATGAACTATGTTCCACCTCTATTAATTTAACATGAATATGTGATGATTCTCATTTGTGAGACTCAGATTTTTAAGTAAGGCTAGGCGTACACCGGTTAGTCAAGACAAGACGAGATTAGTCACGTTCAGTCACACACCGATGCAATGACTAATCGGTGTGTTTTGCTCAACAATTATGTGAAGTACTGTGACTAGCTGTTGTAACTCAATCATTGTTTATTGCGATTGCTAATATTCACAAATATTGAATGAAACTTGAGGAATTTCAATTGAAAAAATCAAAATCAATGATTACTTTGAATTACTACAGCAAATCTATCATTTAGTATGAGATGGCCATTTCCTGAAATTTCATCACAAGTCAGATTACATGCAAGTATTCACGCAAGGAACAATAAATACAGCCCTCAGATTAACTCAAAGTAATTTCTTGTATTAAAACTTGTATGGTGCTCCTTGTCCTATTTGGAAAGCTTTTTGTAGTACATAAAGAAGACATAATATTATTGTGATCAGCGCTTAGTTGTTCGTAAACAGGAATTCATATAAAAAAAATAATAGAGAATAGCATTGTCCTCTTCTGACATGCTTCAATGAATTTTTTATTAGAGGATTTCCTTTTGAGTTTTCCTTTGAATTTATGAAAGAGTAGCTGAAAAGAGGATCTAATTAAATTCTCCTTGACGCTGGTCCGACGGAATCCATCTCTTGTGCAGACAATGAATGATAATCATGTTGACTTCGGCTAATTGGAAAAAAAAAACATCCTGAGTCGCATAAAACTAGGACTTTATTAAACTACATAAAATCCTCCCTGTGTTTGAGTTCACAGAAATATTTATCAGATTTTTTCCCATTTGAGCTTATTTACGATTGTATTGCTATTTTCATTTTTTGTTGTGCATTGTTTTTATTATTGTATATATTTTTTGTCAGTATTATGAATAAATTTCAATTTCAATTTTTATACTATTTTATGATAAAGATATTTTTGGTATTCGCTATCGTATTACCGGTACTGCAAAAAACTAAAATGTTATGATGTGGAATTTTATTATGATAGACTTAATTGATATTGTATTTTGTACTATTATAGAGTCATGCCATAGATATACAGTAGTGAAGGCCTACAATATTGTAGAGAATGTCGTAGAGATAATATCATAATGGTGATGTTCTCGAGAGCTTCTGCCCACAGTCATTAGTGTTTCTTTGACTTTGGATGTGATATTAAATTTAATGTTTTCATTCAAGTTTGAGTTCAACATTGAGAGTACTTTGATATTCTACAAAGTGATAATTTTATTGCTAGTCAACTTAGTTTATACTATTCGCTTTGTTGTTCTTGGATTCAATTAAGTTTCAAAGGATTACTACTACCTATTCAGATTTTACTCGCGAGATTAGGGTTATCAGAAAGCAGCTGTTCCCACACCTAGTGAGATTAAAAACAGAAGGAAGAAAAGTCACCATGATGGGAGACAGGTTGAAGGTAGAAGGGAGATTTTTCTCCCTGGAAGACTTGGACAAGCAAGAGTCGAACTCCTCTAAACGAGCAAGAAGCGAAGAGACATCTCCGAGGCCGCACGAAGGAGAAAACAAGGCTTTCCACAATCGCCAGTCTACAAAGAAGGGGAGAAAATTCAACAGAAACGAAAGCTTAGATAGATTCTTCTCAAAAAGCATCGAGAAAAATAAAGAAGAGGACCGGCTGAATGAGAGTACAAATAAAAAAGATGACAACTCAGAATTGGACCAAACAAAAAACCTGAAAGAATAGGAAATTATGGAAACTAGGCCGCCAACCAACAATATTAGAAGGATAAAGAATTGTGAATTGGAAAAGAGAAAGAAATTCATTTCCCCAGGACGGTTGGTCACCGAGGGGATTTACGACCATAACCCCCCAGGATTAATAATAGGCACTCTAAATGTTCGTACACTAAGAACCGAAGATAGACTTTGTGAATTGGAAGAGGCACTAAGGGAGACAAATATTGATGTTCTAGGATTATCTGAAGTGAGAAGAAACTCCGAGAAAATTATACAAAGAAAAAGTGGATATATTCTCTACCATTTTGGAGAAACGCAAGGCCAAAAAGGAGTAGGATTCATCATTAGAGAGCAATTGAAATCAAAAATAATTGAATTCAAAGGTATTACAGAGAGGCTGGCTGTTTTGAGAATAAGATTCGGCTGTTCAAAGATATTGAGCATTTATCAAGTTTACAGTCCGACTGCAGAAGCAGAGCAACAGGAACGTGAGACGTTCTACGAGCAATTGAACACAACAATTAGACAAGAGAAAAATAACTGGAAAAATACAAAAATAATTTTAGGAGACTTCAATGCTCAGGTTGGTTTTCAAGAAGAAAATGAAACGAATGTAGTCGGTAAATATGGCTATGGCCGAAGGAATGAAGTAGGACAGTTGTTGGTTGATTTTTGTTTTCAGCAGGGCTTGAAGGTAATCAACACTTTTTTCAAGAAAAGAGCTGGGAAAAAGTGGACTTGGATTTCGCCCAATCAACAGACCAAGAATGAGATTGATTATGTGCTGACCGCTCAAAGAGGACCTATTAATTAAACGCTTTGAAGTGTCAGGGAAAGTTCAATTCACTACGGACCACAGGCTGATAATTATTGAGCTATCACGAGATTGGTCAACAAGGAGAATTACGAGCAGTTCACCAGTGATTCATGACAATGGTCTGAGAGAACTGGAACAAAAATGCAATTGCTGAATCAAACTCATCTTCAGACTAACTTGCAGTAGAATTACAATATATTGGAAGACGCTATAAGAACCACTTTTGAATTCTCACAGACTACCAATTCGAGGAAATTTTCACAGAGCACAATAGAAATAATAAAAGCACGCGAGGATATGAAGCTAAAAACAGAAAATACAAGAGAAAAGTTGGAATACAATTTATTATGCAAAATAGCAAGATATCAAATTCGCAGGGATGTTCAGCAATTTGAAAATGATATTATCAACCAAATCTTGGAAACAGATGGCTCTACAAAGGAAACCAAGAAAAAGCTTTCAACTCAAGTGGTGTAGAGTGGAATACTGGATTGGAAGACAAGAGAGGCTGTATAGGTAGGAAAAGAGAAGGCATCATTGAAAAAGCATCGAAGTATTATGAAGAGTTGTTTGAAAGTACTACTAATATAGGAGCATATAACTCTGTCTCAACACCAGAAAGAGTATTCGAATTTCAAGAGCAAGAATTGATAAATATCATTAAAGGATTGAAGAACAATAAGATGGCAGGGATAGACAAAGTTTCTAATGAGATGATAAAGGCTATTTCGACAAATATTTTGAGAGCGCTTGTTAATTGCTTCAATAGAATATTAGAGGAACAGAATGTTCCATATCAGTGGAAATTGGCGGAGATCATACTTCTATTCAAAAAGGGCGATATTTATAACATCAATAACTATCGACCTATAAGTATAACATCTTGCATTGCAAAGCTATTTATGAAAACTATGTCAGATCGCATTCAGCCAACCCTTGTAATGCATCAACCAGTTGAGCAAGCAGGATTCAGAAGAGGATTCTCAACAGTTGACAATTTACATATTATAAACCAATTGATCGAAAAATGTTCCGAGTATCGAATTAAAATGTATCTTGCCTTTATCGATTATAAGAAAGCTTTCGATAGTCTGAATCACGCTTTCTTGTTTGAATCTCTACACAACCAAGGTGTCTCTGGAGTCTATTTGAATATTTTGAAGAGATATTATGAGAATAGTACGGCAAGAATACGTCTTGAGAGAGCAGGTAAATATTTCAAATTGAGTAGAGGAGTCAAGCAAGGCGATCCCTTATCACCGATATTGTTCAATTCAGCTCTTCAGGAGGTGTTTAAGCAGCTGAAATGGGAAAGAAGAGGATTATCAATTGGAGGGGAATACCTGAATCACCTGCGATTTGCCGATGACGTGGTACTGATCGGAAAGTCACTACAAGAATTGAAGGATATGATATCAGAGCTATCAGAAATGAGTAAAAAAGCCGGACTTGAAATCAATCCTGAGAAGACCAACATCATGTCAAATGCAGATCCAGGAGTAATTGAGTTGGATGGAAGAAATTTGAGTTGGGCGCAGGAAGTCATTTATCTTGGGCAGTGTTTTTCATTTGATGAAAGAGAAGAAAAGGAGCTTAAACGAAGGCGAACAGCTGCTTGGAAGAAGTTCTGGTCGCTAAAATGTATTATGAAGAATAAAGATGTTAGCTTAGCCTCCAAAGCCAAGGTACTAAAAACATGTGTGTTCCCCACCCTCACGTACGGAGCGCAAACATGGACCTGCAAAGCAAGTTCCATCGATTTAATTCGAAAAACGCAAGTGGCAATGGAAAGAAGCATTCTGAATGTTCACCGACTACAAAGAGTTCGAACTGCGTTCATTAAAAGTAAAGTGAAGTTGGAGGATGTCTCAGTGCTTGCCAGAAGATTGAAATGGAAATGGGCAGGACATGTCTCAAGGCTTCAGGATGGCAGATGGACGAAGAAAGTGACGGAGTGGGAGCCGTCGTGGAGGAAGAGGAACATCGGCAGGCCGAGAGTGAGGTGGAAGGACGACATCGTCAGAGTGGCTGGAGCTAACTGGATGGTAGCAGCCAGAGATCGGCAGAGGTGGAGCAACCTGGGGGAGGCCTATGCTCGATGACGGGCTTAGTTTCCAAAACAGACTAAAAAGACTGTAAAAAAGAATTTTGATTTATTTTTTGAAGTTACAAATTAATTAATATAAAAGTAATTATTTGAAGCACTATTCAATCATTGTATGTTTTGGAAAAAAATAAAGGCTTTATTATTATTATTATTATTATTATGATAAAGATATTTTTGGTATTCGCTATCGTATCACCGGTACCGCAAAAAACTTAAATGTTATGATGTGAAATTTCATTATGATAGACTTAGTTGATATTGTATTTTGTACTATTGTAGAGGCATGCCATACATATACAGTAGTGAAGGCCTACTATAGTGTGGAGAATGTCGTAGAGATAATTATTTTATGGTGATGTTCTCGAGAGCTTCTGCCCACAGTCATTCGTGTTTCTTTGACTTTGAATGTGATATTAAATTTAATGTTTTCATTCAAGTTTGAGTTCAACATTGAGAGTACTTTGATATTCTACAAAGTGAATTTTATTGCTAGTCAACTCACTCGTAGTTTATACTATTCGCTTTGTTGTTCTTGGACTTGATGAAGTTTCAATAGATTACTACCCTATTCAGATCAAAGATTGAACGTTTGAATAGAAGAGAATTGAAAAATAATTCAAGTAACAGCTTCAAAGGTAGAACATACCATGAATGTAGTAGATGAATCCATTGAAGAGTACAATGGTTATTTCTGACACTCATATCATGTGAAGTTTTTTAATGAATAATGCAATAATTCAAGTTTGTTGAGTTTCGATGGGGTTCATTGATCAGAAATCCAATCTAATGTAACCGTCATCAAATTTTATCATTTTACGGAACCAATGCAACGAGAACTAATGAACAACTCCGACATCAATGCAATGACGTCATTTTACGGTGGTTAAAATCAATTTGATTTTCGTGCAACTGGCCGTGATTCTTTTATCACCTCTCACCGCCATTATCGCAAATATTTTAGTCAGAACTGAAATTAAGGTAGAGAATAATAAATTTGGAATAAGATAGCTTTGTGTGTTTTGAAGAGTGAATCATCTTGAAATATGCAGGCACACATAGAAATAAAAATAACTGTTGAAATGTGGATAACACAGGAACTATCTTTGACATGAAAAAAGGAGTTCTGAGTGCAGCACTCTGAATCTCACGAGGAACTGAGTGAATTACTGGCCGAATTGTTGTGTGTGGGTTTGAGAAGTTCTGATGAGATGAATAATAAAATCTTGGGAGTTGTGGATTTCGGAGAGAATGGGATGTTGTGGGAGTAGAACTGAAATGATTCAGTCAAGAATAAGAGTAAAAAAGGAAGTTTGTTAAATAGACAAGTTTTGCAAATCATTATGTTTGTACTGTTGGAGAGTGAAAATGATAAGGGCCATTTCTAATCAAATTAGGATAGCTTATTCAATAAGGCCATGAAAACTTGCTAACAAAAACCGAATACAAAAAAGAGAATATGAGTGAATACTTCAAAAGTCAATAGACTCACAAATTTAACCAGAGACAAATAAACTTGATACTTCCAGTTGGTTCAAGCAGTTTTTGGAAGAAACCGTCCTTAAAAATAGAAAATGATGTTATATGAGGAATTGATGGCCTATGAATTGATGAAATTCATTGTATTATCTATTTATCGTATTAGAACCAGTACGGTTGAATATAAATTTGAATTCGTCTTACGGAGGAGACGAATGTTAAAAGGTAGGCATCATCTCTTATCTGTTACCCACGCACAAGCCTAGAGCTCATTTGGGCATCATCCTCACGAAAAAAATTGGAGGATATCATATCTATAAATAACATTCAATAAAACTATATTATCCCAATGACTATATGATATGATGGATTAGATTTATTCTTTTGACTTTATTCATCATGAATAAGTTTTTTGAGAATCCAATAGCAATAAGTTGAAGTTTCAACGTAATTTCCATATCAACGATTTTTCAAAAATAGTCCAGTCAATGAGTTCCAAAAAACCCCCGATAGGGGAAAAAATACATATAAAGCTAATTTTTTCCCCATCGACTACTATCATATAGACAAGTGTCCTGGCAAAAGTCCTGACCCCTACCCCTCTTGCTTCCCCCCCAGCACCCCCTCAAAGTTTCAGTTTGCAAGGGTTTCGTATATCGTACGTATCTCGGCTTCCAATGGAGATATCGATTCAAATCTTTTTTCATTCTTCAGAAAATTAATTTTTCTATATTTTGTTCCATTACCATTTTGATCTAACTCTAGTAGTTCCGGAGTTATTTGTGAAAGAATGAAGAAAAATTCAGATTTTTTGCTTAAAAATGTTATACTTTTGCAAATAAAAGTTTATACAAGCATATTTTACCAAAGGTTTACATGTAAAACTTGTAGATCTTTTCAAGATCTTCAAAATGATGTATCATAACCCATATTTAATCACCATCCTATAATCTTAATTCGTCCATTAATGTGCGCTAAACACGATCTCGCTGCGTTTGATGGACTGATCCAGGCGTAGCTTATTATGTGGTTAAAAATCTATCTAAATGATGTTTCTAACCCAACAATTTCTTATATTACTCTGGACTATTGATCTGTATTTGATGTTGAATTTTTCAGAAAAGTTATAATAATTCAATAGATATTTCTACATTGGCGACCATTTTTTTTATTCTAATATGGTACATAATGTATAGCCTAAAGTGATTTAAAACATAATATCATTGTATAGTATTACGAATCCCTCTTTCACAATAATTGAATTTATGAACATCTCGATTGATTTTGAACAGATGTGTCTACTATTTTAATGTTTGCTGGGGAAATGATGGCTTTAAATCACAGATAATGTACAATCTTTATAAGATTATACCTTATCTGTGCTTTAAATAGACCAATGGCCACCGCCGCACCATTGTAACTTGCTGCTGAAGGGCACCGCTGTAACTGTTTACATATAATTTCTACGTAATTGAAAAGTCCAATTCTCTCAGAAAAAATCTAGAATACGTTTATTTTTGACAAATAATGTTCCATTGATAGTATCTCTTTATATCTTATCAATTTATGTTGGTAAGAAAATTATTCAACAATCGCCCTCAACGTTTATTTACCTATTTATCGAACCACAAACTTACGTTGTGACTAGTATGTAAAATGCGTACTTTTCATCCAAGATGAATTATACTCATACAACTAGCCGATCTTAAAAGAAATATTAAATTCTTGACTTCAAAATAATCAAAGACTTGAAAAACTGTAACAAAACCACGCAATTATTTCTTTGAATGAATACCGGCACTCATTGTCGTCCTCAACGAAATTAGTAATCGGATTCAGTTGATGATGAACGTCCTACAATTTTTTTTCATTAAGTTCAGGTTTACAAAACGTCTTATAACATTGTCTGAGATAATGAACTTCAGTCGCAACTAAATTGTTTAGATATAATAGCGTGGCTTCACTTTACAGGCCAAATTATCATTCCTATCGTCCCTAGTTTTGGCTGCCATTTTGGAAATAAATGTTGAATTATATAACTTTTCTGAAAAATCCAACACCCAATACAGATTAATAGTCCTGAAAAATATAAGAAACTGTAGAATAGAAACATTATTTAAATACTGTTGTTTCGTCAACCACAACCTGGAAATAACCTATGCAAAGATTGTAAATAGGCTATATCTTCCAAGTAGCCAACTATAGATAGACTTCTGCCTTCAACAATGAGATGATAGGCAAGACATAACAGGAAATATTGCCTTCTCTCCTTCAACTCTAACCATTGCAGGCTCCTTCGAAAAGGCATGATGTGATCATCTCTCCTTGCATCAATAATGAACACAACAGCATAGTTTAAAGCACCCTGCAAATTCCACATTTACATTATTTTATATTCATATCCACTTTATATTGGTGTTTGAAGAGTGGAGAGTTCTCAACATTTTGATCACCATTCGAGATTCTTAACTCCATTATTCATCGTATAAAAAGAGTTTCAATTTGAAAATTGTGTTTTGTTTTAGAAATGCATGGCAATAGTAAGTTGAATTCTTCTTATTAGGAAAATACCAACGTTGAAAATTACAAATGGTGATCAAGTTGCAGAGAATTCATTTTTCTTCAAAATCTAATATATATTTTTATGTTTCACTCTCAAACAAGAAAGTTACACCTAATTAAAGAATTAGAAAAATCATTAACTTTTTCACTATTTGACAGTTAGTAAATAGCCTCTAGATGAAGATTTAAGCAAGATATTATCACGTATTTGGGCTTCAATTGTAGAAAATTTCATCTTCTACAGGATTAAATATCTTAGAAACATTTTCAAACCCTCTGTCTAATTAAAATAATGCTGAAAATGTGAAATAACGAGACATGTTGTAAATTTTTGGGCTTACAGAATCAATCGTTTCTGTCATGTAAAATGAATATTCAAAAAATTTCAATTGGAAATGAAAGAAGAAATCCCGATCTATAATTTGAAACCAATCACGATTTTCTATCATCAAGGACTTCCAAGATATCAGCATTTATAAGCAAAAATTCCTTGTGTTGAACCTTCATTGACTGGACTATTTTCACGAAACCACCTGTTTAATATTATATGCATTGGCTCAGCCGCCGAGCAATTCGAGATCGTGCAGATCGCACTTTGATGGACTTTTTCTCATGTTCATCTGGAGTAAAATATAGATTGTGATTATTCAAATTAAAGATAATGAAACGCTCTACAACTTTTATGTGGAACATTTTTCTGTTTAACAATCACGTAAACTTTTATTTGCAAAAGTATAACATTTTTAAGCAAAAAATCTGAATTTTTCTTCATTCTTTCACAAATAACTCCGGAACTACTAGAGTTAGATCAAAATGGTAATGGAACAAAATATAGAAAAATTAATTTTCTGAAGAATGAAAAAAGATTTGAATCGATATCTCCATTGGAAGCCGAGATACGTACGATATACGAAACCCTTGCAAACTGAAACTTTGAGGGGGTGCTGGGGGGGAAGCAAGAGGGGTAGGGGTCAGGACTTTTGCCAGGACACTTGTCTATATGATAGTAGTCGATGGGAGAAAAATTAGCTTTATATGTATTTTTTCCCCTAAAAACCACTCATTGACTGGACTAAAAGTAATGTTAATTTTATACTTTTATTCTCAGTGGTTTCCATTGGAAAAGATCTGCAAAATTGGGAATGGAAATGATTCAGAGTTCTGGAAAAGGTAATGAGGTCTTTTGAGATGTAAATCGGTGGCTGATAGAGAATTCCAGCGATGGAAAACTAGAGAAACACATAACGAATATCATCAATGGATATTGGAGATTGAGAGATATTCTAAACTTGTGAACTTATTAAAAGTTTCCTCTTTTATCTCTGCATGTAGTTATACAGTGATTCTTTATGATCAAAGAATCACTGATCAGTCATAGTAACCATGAATTAAATTCAACAGAAGTGAGACATAACTTTGACTTTTGTCAATGAAACAGCCATAAAAATTCACTGTGGATAGATCATTCACTGGAATATTTATAACTATGAATGAGTTTCAAAACATAATGTAGACAATATTTTTTGTATTAAGATTTTGATTTAGATACATCACTTCTGATTCATTCACTCAATGATTTTGGAGAATATTAGGCCTATATATTAACATAATTTGCAGAGAAATCATCACAAAAAGACTTCTCTGCCGATTTCATACTGAATATAATCAGAAAACAATATTTAAACACGTCTTTACAGAGCCTTCATACTGAATCAAACAAGAATGTTTGTCTACCCAATCATTTCCACTCAACATTTTATTTACTCATCAAAAAAGTTCGAAGTTCCATAAATTTGAAAGCTTGAATTGGATAGGCCTACAGATAACTCCAATCTCTATTCCATTCAATGATTTGGTTGTGTAATGGAGGTATTGCCCGAGTCTTAGCTCCGTGTCCCTGACTGCTGAAAAGGAGAGACGAAGAGTGCTATAAATACACTACAAAAAAGGTTTTCGATTACGTATTGCATTCCTCCCAGGGACACGGAGCTTAGACTCGGGCAGTATAAGCATCTATCCACTCCACTCCATATAAGCCTCACTTGGTATTGGAATAAATACAAATTCTACGAATGCGATATAGATAGATATCGCATATGAGCGATACGTGATCTTGTCTTCTTCTCTCTCATGGGTCATCAAACTTTCTTTCATGGATTCACTTTCGATTGTAGATCACTGACAAAATATTAATAGAGTTTCCTGTTTACATAGAAATACACTTTCAAAAAAGTACAGATCACCGCACTTCCCGCTTTAATTCAAATTTCTCTCAGTGCTGAATCGTAAAAGTTTTATCTCTCTTCTTGTAACTGGTCAACAAATGAAGCACTCGCTCCATTTGCTTGGCAATGTACCAAGTATTCCACATGTCACTTAAATTTTATGTTCACTTTCATGTGAGCGATCAAAACCATGTACGCTAAATGGAATGATCGATTATTCTGTCATGTCAACTCCTATTTTCTTCAGTCTGTTTTTTTATCGACGTTGTTTATACTGAAGAAATGCTTCTCAGTAGTAAAAATAACGTAGTAAGTTGTAAAGCGAGTACTATTCAGTACTCAATCGTATTTGCTGTTGCTTTCAACCAAGGTCGTACTTTCATAGAAGTATTTCTTTATTCAAACTGCGTATAGAGTGGTGTGTATCTGTCATAAATAGCCTACACTCGTCGAGTTCAGTTGTAATGCGATTGTCTAGAATCAATCAGTAGCAGAGACCAATAACCGCGTGAGAAATTTGTTCACGACCTTACCATGCAAATTAGTGACGTGTCTTGTATATAGACATTGAAGTGTCAATAGAACCTTGAGAATGAATGTTTTCCTTGACACCTACTTGTGCTATAGTGCGATTCACATCAAGAAGTCAGCATTGCTTAGATGGGAGTTTGCTATCCTTGTTCAGCACAAGGCAGTTGCTGATGTCTCTATCCTATTCGCACTGTGCATAGTTGCCGCACTGTGCATTATTGTCGCACACAGTCCCAACAAACACGTTTGGTGCAGTTTTCTCTTTCTCTCTCAATGAAACTTGAGACTCTTCAACGCTCCTCATATAAACAATGCTGACTTCTTGACGTGAATCGGACTATAGAGTAGATATACCTACTCTGTGATACAGTAGTAGTAACTAGTGATCAATGGCGATATAGAGATACAGAAGGGGGATGGTAAGGGGGGCTATCAGAGAGAATAGGAGTAAAATTCTATACCCCATTTACTATATTTTATACTATATACTTCATACTCTAAAGCGGCTTATAGACGAGGAAAGTAGAGACGGAAAGTTACTGGCGGCCAGTACTTGCCTCTTCAACTTACCGCTTACTTTCCCTGTCTATAGGGGTACTTTCCACTCCAGCGGAAAGTAATCACTGGCGGCCAGTAAAAACAAACCTGTTTGTTTTTACATACTTGCCACTTCACGGAAAGTAGCGGGTCACCAGTACTAAAAAGAAAAAAGCCAGTAGTACTGTACGCCAGTAACTTTCCGTTTCTACTTTCCCGTCTATAAGCTGCTTATTTCATATTCTATTTGCTATTTTATGTTTGATGGACACAAATGCCCATCAAATCATTAACAGAGGAAATTGTTCAGAAAATTATTGAAGGAAGTGAATTTTCTACATACAGGCTTACTGTCACAAGCAGCACACACCGATGCAATGACTAATCGGTGTGTTTTGCTTCATAAGCAACTATGTAAAGTACTGTGACTAAACGTGACTAATCTCGTCTTGTCTTGTCTTGACTAACCGGTGTACGCCTAGCCTAACTGTGAAGACTTGTTGAACTATTAATCAATAAAGTGTGCCAGCTACTACTTTACTGTACTTTGAAAGGAATTGAAACATTAAAGTACTTTGTCAAGGTGTGATGAATATGTTATTTTACAGGAAAAAAGACGAGTAGCTAGTTCGGCTCATTTACCAACTTGAAAAAGTTGGAATAAGAGCGGAAATCAGATGCATAAAAAAAGATGCAGTGAAAAAGTTGAGTAAAGTCGGATTTTAATCTCGTACATCCGACAATATAAATTCTCCAGCAGCATAAAAAGTCGTAAATAGCATTCTTAGCACTGCGGAAGTCGAGCTCTGGTTAATTTTATTACAGAACAGTCTTATTAGGATTTTATTTTTTCTGTGGTGGTTTAGCCGTTGCAGACTTGAAAGAAGATTTATTCTGCTAGCTGTTCTAGCAGCCCTGGGAGATTAGGTCATTCCATCGTAGATTAGAATTTATTTTTGTTGTGAAGTGAACTGGAAATTCTGTATTTTATGCTAATTTCTTCTGGAACTATTATGGTGAGTATATGAATGCAGTAATTATGCCATGCAACGATGCAACCCAACTGATACAAACAAGCTATTTGATGAGTAACTCAATTAAAACTGACAGTTTCCTTATTGGAGTATTGATGGCGTATTCAAACTAAAATTTTGACGAATAAATAAGGCTTTTAATTGTATTTGAATAAAAAATTACATTGGAGAATTATGGTGAGAAAATCACTTGAGAAGAGATTCTCCTGTTATTCCTGAACATTTTCCGCCATTAGGATTAATTAAATTCCACATTTGATACAAAGCTCCACTTTTCAACATTATTTGATATTTAATAGATTACACAATACCGTACTGTACTTGATTCTGGGTAGTACTGAAATTTACACCTCAAGGCCCCTTAATACCTTTGACTGAATTTATAAAATTGAGTTTACTCCTTTAGACGCTATTTACCAACCGATATGTATGAAAATGGTACCAAATTGTTAAGATCTGTAGAATATGATGTGTATAACCTTAAAAATTCGATTTTTTATCTTTAAAATGACAGTGACAAATGACAGTGGTATAAGTCGATGAACATGAAGTAAATTTCACTCATTTTAACCATAAGAAATTATGACTTGAAATTTTAACTCATTAAAAAATTGGATAAGTGATAATAAAATTATAAGGTACAGCAACCATTCTAGCAATATTTATCCTCAATTGAAGAACATTCAGACATTTCTAGCTTTAAAAATAGCGACCTAAAGAGTAAACTACGAAGCCTGTTTTCATGCTTTCTCCAAAGGTATTAAGGGCCCTTATGCCCGGTTGCAGAGTCCACACATAAAGTTAGCGGCGCGCTGTTATCTAATTAACAGAGCCATAAGTCAACTTTTCATTGCACAGACGTCCTGTTAGCTATTGCTCCGCCGATAACTAACAGCGCGCCACCAAACAGGTTTTTTCGTTGCACAGACGTCTGGATGACGTCATTTGTGGCTACCGTAACTAACAGAGCCCAGTTAACTTATGTGTCCGAAGACGTGCTGTTAAATTCACTATACATTCGCGCTAAATATCTTTTAGGTTATGTTTCTGTGTATTTCTTTCCTGATACCGGGCACGGTGTTTATTCGGTGTTTTATTCTACGGTGTTTTCATCAAATGTACAGTGTTCATTATTTAGTTTATTATGTTTATAATCTAGAGGATTTGTAGAGTGTAAATAAATTGTAAATAATGAATATAGAAATGATAGATTATTCTAGTAGTTCAGATGAGGACATGGTCGACTTTTTTTTAATGAATGTAAATAATCCACGGAAGTATAATTTAAGATTGGACACATTCAATTTTTTTAGTGACAGTGAATTTAGAGATAGATACAGATTTTCAAAAGATACTGTAATGTTTATTTGTGATCAAATAGAAGGCGTCGATCCAATAAATAACAGGGGCAAACCAGTTAGTAAATTGGACTACTGATCAGTAAAGTGATTAGTAAATTGAATTACTTCTATGTATTTGTAACTAATTTTACCAACATTCTTGTATATTAATACTGCAATTCAAGTTACCAATAAAGTGAATCACATTACCTCTGTCTTGAATTTATAATTTTGTATACACTGAAGCCTACATAGATACATTGTTAAAATTTTATATGCATGGGCCTGGGGCCATAGAAATCTAGAAGTCATGTGATACGGGAAAGAACTGCACACACACTAGATGTAAGTATTTATTGAACAGCACAATTTTTCAAGCACATCTATTATGTGGGCATTTTTCCCATGTACTCGGGACTTCTAAAGTTTCTCTTTATGTGAAGTTTCAGTTTTAAATTGATATTATTCAGGAATAACAAACTGTGAAGTTTTACAGGACTGTTGCGCACACGAGGATCTGGAGCCTTTTTCATAAAGATTTGCAAACCCTGTAATACAGGAAAAGCTGCCCGCACTCTGGGCATAATTATGTATTTATTACATACCGTAGAACGTCTAGTGTGTGGGCAGCTTTTTCTGTATAGAACTTCTAATTTTTTATGAAAAAAGTTTCCAAATAACAATTTGCTCTGCGAATACCAATGCAAATTTCAGTATCATAAGTTTAACTAGGTTTATAAGTTGGTTTACAACTATGTTGAAACTTATTCATGATACTTCTAGTCTTGAAATTCATGAAAATCACCAATGAAGTTCCCTTATTACAGACTTTGAATTTCCAGTAAATTTACTGAATTGTAAGTATTTCAAATTTCGTTAAAAAAGCCTCAGATAAAAGTTGAATTTTATTAAACAGTTGGTAGTGTCCTAGCTGCGCGAAAACTATTTTTCGCACAGCTAGGATACCATGCTTTAAAGGTCCGTTTCCAATACAACTAAATTTGTATCCCACTTATACTTCATCATCTGTTTTTAAGTTATAGAATACAGTTGATAAGTTTTGAAACTTGTCACAGGGATTCGTGGTATTGGGAAAGGTCCCAAATGCCCATTGCGGGATACTACTTTGTTGTATTAGATATGGGCCTCAAGCAGAAGTCAAAGGGAGCAATTGAAGTTCAAAACTCAGATCTTCTTTCAATGATTTATAGTAGAATAATATGAACATGTGTATATATACAGTATTTACAATAATTCTTTTTGCAACTTCAATTTTAAAATTTCGAGGTCGACTTTCTCCTTTTCAAGCTTCACCTTGGCTTTTTCCTCTTCTAAATTCAAAACTTTTAATCTCTTTGTTGCTGCTTCCTCCTCCAAGTTCAAAACTTTTAATTTTTTGTCAGCTGCCTCCTTCTCCTTATCCAAGATTTCGATTCTTTTGTTATGCTCTTGATGGGCATGGGCCGCCCCCAGTTTTCATTGTCTCTACCTGGAATGTCACGAATATTTTTATTTCCATTGTTAGATATTCAATATTTAGATAAGTGATTAGTTTGATAGTTGGATGATTAGTATTAAAATTCATAGACAAGGGATGTGGAAGCTTAGATTTTCAATGTAATGCACTAAAGGTGCGGAATCACGATACCAGTAGACGTTTAGGTTACTGGCAGCAGTTTGGTCAAATGATCTTCCATTCTATACAAACAAATAGGGCAATGTACACTGACTGGTGTGCATTGCCCTATTTGTTCGAATAGAGTATTTATTTATTTTATCGTATGGCTTTTTATCGGTGGGGAGACCCTTACGGGTAGGTTCCACCTCGCCAAATTGCACAATTTTCTGTGTCGGTCACCCATCCAAGAGCATTCTTGAATGTGTGTTACTTAACCACATGATTACTAGAGTGAAAGATCATAATGACCAAACTGCTGCCAGTAACCTACACGTCTACTGGTATCGTGAAACCGCGCCTTAAGACTTACTAAATTATAACTTAAAAATAATTTAATTTAGTAAGTAATAATTTTACTTAAAAATTTCATCATTATGAACTGAAATAAGTTAACCTGGTTCTGCATAGTATCATCATATTTTGGTTATTCATCAATGGGATAGGTTCACTATTAACATTTCGAATTTTCAGTTTCATACGCTCAGAAAAATTCAGCCAACCTGAGTTGTTTATTTGAGATTTTTTAAAGAGACTCCTTTTTCAGCTGAATATTTTAAAGCGTTTCTGCTAATAATCTGCACATACCTGTTTAGGAAACTCTTATCCACTTGTACAGCCCTAGGCTGAGCTTGCATATAATTGAGTGTGAAGTTAACACAGTATAGATTTATATTTCAGCAGGCAACGATTCGTTTTCTTATTGCTTTTGACACCTCACTAATGAACTCGTTGCAGAAATTCATTGCAAGCATGTGATACCATATAAGTCAAGAAGGTACAGCAAATAGGTGGGTTCAATCTAATTGATTTGGCTATGCATTTCATGTTTTCTTTGTTTTTTTGTTTTTTTTAATGACGACGGTGTGAGTTCAATTAGAGCCTATAATCTTCAAATGTCCTACATTCGTCTCAATAAAACGGTAAATTTGGGGAGGTATTTCTCCAAGTCCCGTTTTAATCAACGTAAGACATTTATTTCAAGACGATTGCTCTAGAAATAAGCCCCTCTGTTCATTAGGTCCAAGATATTTCTTCCAAAGGAAATTATGTTACCTTTCTTAAAAAACTGAGCATGCGATTCATATTGTGCCTTTTAATTAATTGGATGATAATCTTCATTATAAAATGAACAAAACTGGATTTAAAAATATCTACCTACCATAAAAACTCAAAATAATGTATTATGAGAGTATGAATCGTTGACATTCCCATTGCAATATTATAGGATTGTTATTATAGTCAAAAATTGTGAGAAAAGCATTCCGATTGCAATTGTTAACAAAACGGGTTGAAAAGAGTTCCATTGTGAATCATAGAAGTCTCAAGCCATTGATAAATGAATATAAAAATATTGTTTCCATAATAATAAAAATTTTAATGCAAATTTTACACGATTTTCAGTTCTTTCATGACATGGTTTTGAAAATTTTCATTTTAATCTTGTCTCGGTTTACAATGAAGATTTTGTAATGTGTAGAAGAATTGTTCAATTTTAGGAACAAATTCTTATATATTGTTCCATTGCTAAACTAATTTTCCAAAAGAGATTATGAAATGATTTCTAATCAGCTAATCACTATTGTCCTATACCATCATCCATATTGTAAGATGATGCATGAATTTTTATCTTTTGTATAAGTATTCTTTTCAACAGTTATCATGCATCACAGTGGCGCTCCGAGGGGGATCTGAAACATTTGGGTTAAAACGTACATATGCACCTCAAATAACAACCGCCCCCCTCCCCCCGGTCACTAGACCCAAAAACCCCTCCCAGAAAGAAATTCTGTGTGCGCCACTGATGCATCACAAACTTCACCATTACAAGATTTTTTCAAAGTGCAGGTTAAAGCACAAGTCTGTAATTTTCATTCTACTCTCCCTCCCATTCATAAAATGCAGTTTAACTCTAACCACATACCTCAACTTTGTTGTGTTTACTGGGTTGGAATCTTTGAAAAACACTGTCTTCACCGATACTTATTTTATAATGGACTACATTATACTCCTACGTACTCTCTGCACCTCTACACCTATATACTCTGCTTGCTCTATATACATATTTGTCCATAATATTATTTTGCGAAGTTGAAGTTACTTCACATTTAATCGATCCACTTAATTGTAAGCGATTACCACGTTATCTCCTCAGGCGTCCTTGATCTTGAGATGCTTGCATTCTCAAAATCGTGTTGGCCTTGGAAGGTGAACGACTTTGCAATACAATTCCTCTACCTGGGAGAGGCTGTAAGCTGGATTCAAGTTCTTGATAATAAATCTGGATTTAGTTGTGAAAGTGAATGCAGTTCTAGACCCCTGCTAGACATGATCCGGTATTCTTATCTCTAACAATGATAAAAGAGAAAACTCTTATGGAGCGTTACATGGTTTCACACAACGGCTACACATAGAGTAACAAATTTAGTTTAAAATTTGTTACGATATGGTCGCCGATTACACACATTTATCGTGTTAATGTGAGCTACAAATTGTGCAAGGAAAGAAATCTGAAAATTCAAAAATTAATCAAAGCCTGGGACTTGACTGGCAAGAAGTGAGAAAATGATAGGCTACTTATACTTGGTAGGTGGTCTGACCAATAAGCAACTTTGGCACATGATATTGCCCACGCTGTATGCAAAATACCTGGACTGAGAATCTTGTTGAAAACCTTATGGGGTATGGTTGATTAATTACTGTACAAGTCGTGAAAAATGTAGCGAATAAATTATTTTCTCAGTTACAACTCATTATTCACTTTTCTCATTCAATTTATCATTATAATATTTTTTCTGAAATGAATTGTGTTTAATTTATTGCCAAAAAACAAACATACATGAGTAAAATGAAAACAAGTTGTAAGCTGGATAATAATATTACTTAAGAGAGAGTGACAAATATTATTGAGAATTTTATGGGAGCAGTTGATAAATTAATGTAGAGCTCGTGGAAAATTTAGAGAATAAATTATTTTCTCAGCTACAACTCACTAATATTTTTTCTCATAGCATGGAGAGAATGGGTGGAGGGAATGGGTGAGTAAACTCACTACCGTTTTATTTCAATACATTTATCATTGCAAAAGGGATGTTACACATTTGAGTTATAATTTTTTTGAAAATTCTGTAAAATTTGAACAATTAAATCGGATATTAATCTACGTAGGTAAATCAAGGAACTAATTTATATATGAGAAAATGAGAAATAAATGATATTATTCGGAAGAAAATAAGAAATATTTCTAGATTTAATAGCGGAATTGAAGCCAATACTAGGCATTTATAATTCATGACTCATTCAGGCCACTCTGCTGTGTAATGAGTGAATTCTGAATTGTTTCAACTACTATCGTCATTTTTCATTCAAAAGTCAGTCGTCTGCTGCCGCTGTTATATCATTCTACTACTCGCCATTTCTGAGTACAATTCCGCACTTAATTTGCACGATAAATCTGTCTGGGATAATATTGGCGCAGTTTGCTGCAGTTCTTGGCACAAGCTGCCAACAAGTCGCAATCGCAATTCGCAACTGGCGAGACAGACTCGCTCATTCTAGTGAACTCAGTGTAGCTACTTTACTCACTTTTCCCACGGTTTGTATTATCATGAATGCGTGGACTGTTCCAAGGATTCATTGAACTTCCACTGCGGTTTGAAGCCATTAGTTCTATGAGAGTCTGATGTAGGCTTACTTGTTTTAGAGACTTCAGATTTGAATGGGAATTGAATAGAGAATTGAGTAGGAGTTATTCTTAGTTTATGTGTTCAAATTTTCGTGGTCAATAATCAGGCTAATGATAAAAAAATGGATAAAATAACTATATAAATGATAATCTTTATTCAATTTTTTCAGATAAACTGTTGTACAAGATATATATACATGATTGTAGGCAAATTTTCTCCATGGCTTGGTGCCATCTGGAGTTTTATTAGGCTAATAAACACCATGCAAAATGAGTATCTTCATAATCTAGTACAAAATTCAAATTTAAATCAATTTATATCTACAACATTACAAGATTTGTATACACATAGTATAGTTATTACATGAGCATTATTAATATAATTTACAGTCTAGTACAAAATTTGAATCAATTTATTTCCACATAGCATAACAAGATTTTTTTCGCACATAGTATGGTTATTGGAATATTAAATAGAATTACAAGTATAATCAAAAATAAAAAATGCATACAATATAGGGATTGAGTGGAATTCTCCCAAGAAAACTTAGCGTCTGTGAATAGAGGATAGTTCCTGCATAAGAGTAGTATTATAGTATAAATTTTATTCATAGTAGCAATAATATTCATTAAAAAAATTATAGTAAGATTATGAAATTAGAGCAATAGAGTAGTTGGCAATACCGGTGTAGAGCACTGGATTGAGGACGTACTTGATTGAGGCGATAAGAGAAAATATAAAATGCAAAATGTGAAAGTAAGACTTGAACGCCAATAGATAGAATGGAAGATAATAAATAACAAAAGAGGAAAAAATTATAAAGAGTGAATCATTCAATAGAATGCGTGTTGTGAGATTTTGTTAAATTTATATTATCATTTTTTAGAAACAAAAGGAGACTATTTAAACTTGTAGCTCTGTAAAACAGTAAAAAGCGATTACACCCTAGACACGAAGTTTATTGCATAGTAAACCTTACAGATGAATTTGACGCAAATTTAACGTGTTTTAACAATTGAATTCAAAGAAATTTGATAGTTTGATAGTATATCAATGTATTTTTGATATATTTCGTATAAATCTGTTCTCATTTCTGTCTTATTTTTCACAGAACTGTGCTACGTGAACTCTGTGGACTGGCTGTCGCTGTCTGAGATGGGCTGGTGGATAGAGCACAACAAATCACCGGAGCTGTGCGGCAGATGTCCGGCCAATTGCAAACACTGCTGGAACGGCAAGCGGTGTCAGCAGTCCGGGTCCGGACAAATGTCTGTCGCCGGACAACTGCCGGACAACAGCTGTCATCCGCTGTGTCTGGGTGGCTGCTACGGTCCGTCCGCCCTCCAATGTGTCGCTTGTCGCGGAGTGTTCACGCCGGACAATGAATGTGTCCGGACTTGTCCGCCTGGCACGTGAGTAAAACAAACATTATTTTCCATTTATTCATTAATTTATTGATAGAGACAAAACAATTATTATAACAATACAATTCATAACTTTCTGATACAGTAACATAGCAGCTTATAAAAGATACATTAAGTCTGTTTAAAAAACCCAACAAAACATGTATTTTAGTAAAATATATAGTTTATAGATCAGCAGAGTATTGATAATCAAGCATCTTTATTGTCACGCAAAAGTATTTCAATTGATTATAGAGGGGAAGACTTGTAGGTTTAGAGATAGGGGGTTGTATAGTGCGATTCACGTCAAGAAATCAGCATTGCTTAGATGGGAGTTTGCTTTCGTTGTTCAGCACAAGACAGTTGCTGATGTCTCTATCCTATTCGCACTGTGCATAGTTGCCACACTGTGCATTGTTGTCGGACACAGTCCCAACAAACACGTTTGGTGCAGTTTTCTCTTTCTCTCTCTATGAAACTTGGCATCAATGCTCCTCATATAAACAATGCTGACTTCTTGACGTGAATCGGACTGTAGGATATACGTATCTATTGATGGCGTGCAAGGGTGGAAATCTAAAAATAAAAATTTCAAATATAATTTTGAGGAAAATAATGGTCTTCTTTATACAGGAAGAAAAGGGATGGAGTGTAAATGATGGTGAGCTTGAAATTGAATTTAAAATCAAGTGCAGCACGATTTTAGCGAGCAAGTTTGAAAGAAGTAGGAAGATTGTAGAGAAAAATGAACAATGGCTAGAGAAATACTGGAGCTAAGGGATGCAGGAGATAAAAATTGAAAAAGAGGAAGCAATTCCCGACAAATGATTACCTGGGGTTGGACAAGATGCTTCAGGATTAACAATGAAGGAAAGAAGAGGAAATGGGTTTCCTCAATAGAGTTATCGACTTTGTACTTGCGCTGATTTTTTTCAGTGAAAACTTTTATTGGGTCTGGAGGACAGTTGAATTGAAGGAAAAATTGGATGGAATAAGGGACTGCAATGCTATGTGAAGGGATTGGATGCTTAGAAAAAGTTCTACTAAAAAAGCCCCGTGCACTTGGAAAACAATAATAGAACGAACCCTGGCTTGAACATTTGAATGACACTTGATAGAGGCTATTGAAGTTTAATTTATAGACTTGAATAGAAGAAATTCAGAGTAGATTCTATTGTAAATGAGAGGAAGCTTTTTTCTGAAAATTGAATTATTATCCTAACAAACAAGTATTGTATATAAATATGGATAGTAATATCTTTACATATTATTGAACATTTCAGAATAATTTTGAATACTTTTTTTCTATCTACCTATCAATTTCATCAATTTATATGGTTTGTTGAATACAAGAAAAAATAGAGGAGAGTGAAATTGAATTTTTCCACTAAAGTTATTGGTTTTGCATCGATTTTTCTGAAGTCTTATTAAGGCTTGTGTTCGAGTATTTCAAAATTGAATAACTCTCAAACATCATCAAACAAAGTCTATTCATATTGAATTTCAAAAACTCTAATTAAGCGAAGTATAGGCTTTAATATGTTTCAACAATCTAAATTCACTATACGAGTATATCTACCTAGATCCACTGTATAGCATAATTTACAATTCCTGAGCTTCTATTAGAGCTCTCAGGTGGTTTTATCTGTTTTCATCGCACATTAGGAGTGCCCCTTGCGATAAACGTGACTAGATAAAAGTGTTTGGATTAAATTGGCCAGAGGATGGAAAACATTTATCAAGTTTTTAATGAGTTCTATTGCTTGTACTCGTTTAAAGTTTGAGAAGCAGTTTGAAAAGTAGAAGCCTGACTTGTAATATACTAGCTCATTATGCAAATACTCCTACATTTCACTTGATTGCCAATCGATTTAATTATTAAAATAATACGAAAATAAAAATAATTTGATGCTGCTTTTCATTTGAAAAAAAATGAAAAGAGAAAACCTGAAGAATAGAAAAATATACCTCTCTTTGAAGTTGAAGAAATGTTATTGTATAAATCTTATTTTTCCATCTTTAATTATTGATTCTCCCCAATATCTCTGCTTTTTTATATATAAATAGCTTTCAGATTTAGGAAACTTAGTACTTGTACCTGTAATCGAATTCAGAAAGTTTAGTTGATTCTTCTTCTAAACACCAACATTTGATTAAACCTTTAAGCAAAGGTGAAGCTTCATATTGAAGCTTCAATATGAGACTATTATTTGGAGATTCAGCTTTTTAAAATTATAAAAATTAAAAATTATAATTATTTATTTTTCAATTTCCACAATATGAATTACAAACACAAACTCTGCTTTTTGCGATTCGATAAAAGCCTTCTAGTCTGCAATCGGTTCGGCGGTTCCTCATAAAAGGAGGAGATTCCTCATAGTGTTATCTCCATATCGATTCATATTGAATGAACAATATGCTAGATGCTTAGTTCACATAATAATAATAATTCATATTGATAATGAATAATGTAAATGGAAGAAATTCGAACAATATTCATTCTGACTTTTATGAATGATCATAACTGGTTCTTCAAATAGACGAGACTGTTTCTATTTTCATTGTTTTACTAGGAAAAAACATCATCTGCTTTTTCGATTGGCTCAGTTTATTAGTCAGAGGCAATGTAATAATTTTGAGAGGAAGCCGATGAAACTTGATTAATATTGGTAAACAAAGAACTGTCGGCCCTGACCTCAATAGATTCTGTTTTGATCATTCCGCAGACTGTCAATGCTCCCTGGAAAAAGAATAAAAAAGAGCGCCGTAAACTCAAGGTTTGTTTGGGAGTGCTCGCTCCTTTTTCTACCCATTTGGCGTACTATTTCTTTTTCATTGCGTAGTCTCCTTTGCGCAGCGTAGATCGTATTTTTTATTAGCACGTTCTGCGCATGCGCCGAATGTAAGCGGGAATATTTCCAAGATAAAAGGGATATTTCGGCAAGGATGCGCCGGTGTGAAACTCACAACTCACTCGTAATTCCCTCTCCCTCCCATACTCTCTCACACGTGTTATCCCACTCCTGCAATACGGGTTCATTCATCTCGATACTTGTTCAAACAGTTGCTACTCTATTCGCTAGGTGGCACCACTTCACAGATAATGAGAAGATTATTGGAAGCGGCAAAGTGCCTTCCATTCAAAATGACGCACTTTTGAAGAAGAATTTCTTTGGAATAGAATTTTATGCAATGAATGATGCAACTTGGGATAATGTACTTCCTAATAATGTATATTATATATTATGATATATTATATGTATATTATGATAATGTATTTCTGTTGCAGAGTGAAATGGCTGGATAGAAGATGTATCTACACTGAGACCTGTCAAAATCATACAACTGCTGATCCCAATATAATAAAGAACAACAACGACACTAATTTCTTCGTATTCAACGGCTCTTGTGTTCATGAATGTCCAGAAGGTTTCGAGAAGGTAATCTATTTTCTTTTCAAAATATTTAATTTTTGTAGGCTATACAATAAAGGCTATTCTCGTATGTTGATACATTTTTTCTGAAAATAATAACTAGACTTAATAGATATTTGACAGTTTTCAATCCCATTCAAAGCGGGAAGATTAATTTTGATAGTTCATTAAGGGCCGGTTCATGAGCTCGGGATTTAGCTAAGTCGTAGACTAAAACGGGTGGCCACCGTAGCATCGAGAAACGTTACCCTCGAAACTATGTACCAAGGACTCTCTATGCTGCTAACCCACTAACCTGTCGAGACAAACGTTTGTTGATGCTACGATAGCCACTCGTTTCAGTCTAGGACTCGACTAAATCCCGAGCTCATGAACCGGCCCTAAGTTTCTGGTGGCAAGCTGAATTAATAGCAAACTCAAAGTATGATAAAATTCTGGAGGCCATGATTCTATAATCTATATGAATTGTTGCATTACAAGAGCTGAACATTACCAAAACTTGGAATTGATACAAATTTCATCGACTTGGATCATTGATATGAGCTAGAATATTTTAATTGATCTGTGCTAGGAAAGAGTGTAACTACTGTGCTAATTTCAGTCAGACAATATTGTGGAATTGAAATAATTGTTCGATATGTTGATTTTTGGGGGATGGCATACTTCTAAAATGTTTTACAATTTCTTGTTAATTGTAAGCACATACACCATGTTTGTGCATTCTTGAATAATATTATCTACGGATCTTCAAAGTTTAAATGATTATGCAAATAATATTAGCCTATGGTAACAATAAAATTATGGAGTATTATTGAAACAAAAAATTGCATTCGATTATTCATTGAATACAAAAAACACACTCCCTTGTTATTTCACCCAACCGATTTTAATTTAATCGGCAATTGTAATTTGATTGTAAATTGTAACGACAGCAGCCGTTACATTCATCTCTCATCATCACCCGTTTCTTTACCCATGCACAAGACTACAGCTCATGTGGGCATCACCTTCGAATACAACAGTGTTTTTCTCAATCTTCCATTCTCAACAATCGTGAATTAATCTCTTTTTGCTCTTTTGACTTGATGAAACACCACTGAAAACTCTTAATGACTCCTTTAAAACATCGAATGATAACTAGTGATAGGAATGGAAATTAAATCCATCTAAACAATCTACATTTCATGTGATACTGTATCATATGTATTATCGTACATTATTATTATTTTAAATTTTTCTGCTTTTGTTTTTGAAGAGGAAATTGGTGATTTAGTAAGACGATATACATAACCTGAATTTGGACGCTTTGTGTAAATTGATAGAGGAACAGTTTTGGGCATAAGCCTATTGTACTCTCCTTTGTAAATTATGTAATGAATAATTGATTGATTTATTATCATTTTGGTTTCTATTTATTTAGCGGCTTTGACGTCTAGTGGAATTGGACTCCCCAATTATCATGGATTGTTATAAATATTTCCTATGCCAAGAATTTTCAAAAAATTTCTGATATCATTCTCTGTTATTGTGAACATGAATTTAATCATTTTGACTGAATACAATAGATTAATGGCTTTGTCTTTTTGGCAGGGACCCAATGGATGCAGACAATGCACGTCCAGTCACTGCCGCAAGACGTGCGAAGGTCAAGTTGTGGATTCACTATCAGCTGCTCAGAATCTCACCGGCTGCACTCATATTGTTGGATCATTAATCATCAGCCTCAAAACGGGATCAGATAAGTTCATCCAGCCAGAACTCCAGCAGAGTTTGGGCTCGATTCAAGAGATCGATGGCTCACTGAAGATTGTGAGAACATTTCCTCTGGTGTCTTTGAACTTTCTTAGGAATTTGCGCATCATCCACGGCAAGAAGCTTCTATTCAATGATAACAAGTCTTTCGTTGTAGCTGAAAATCATAATTTACAAGAGCTATGGGACTGGAATCAACGTCCCGGCTCCCGACTTCAGATTCTCAACGGTTCTGTTTTTTTCCACTACAACCCAAAACTTTGTCTGTCGCTGATTAAAAGTTTCATCAAGGAAATCAACTTCACTAAAACCATTGGTCTGCTCGATATTTCTGAAGAATCGAACGGTGATAAATTCCCGTGTAAAACTGTCAACCTGAATGTAAGTGTGCTGAAAAGGTATAATGAAAGTGTTGAATTGTACATTGAAAAACCAAAAGACAAAGAAATGTTCTCCAGATACATATTGTACTATGTCAAGTCTCCATTCCAGAATATCTCTTATGAAGAACCAGACGATTGTGGAGACTATGGTTGGAAGACTAAAGACATATCATCCGATTGGAAATTTGATGAGCCTCAAAACATTACTTACCCCATAACCCAGTTGGAACCAAATACTCAGTATGCATTCTACGTGAAAACTTACACAATTGATAGTTTTGCTCTGAAAAGTGGTGTACAGTACTTTAGGACGTTGCCTTCCAAGCCGACCTTCCCCACTAAATTGTCAGGAATCTCGGAAACAAGCTCAAGTATCACTTTGAAATGGAATCCTCCACTGATCTCCAACGGGAAACTTGAGAAGTACATCATACACGGCTATAAACAAAAAATGGACCTAGCATTCTATCTAGATAGAGACTTCTGTATGAATCCTTTACAATACCGTGAGGTGATATTGGCCACAACCACTGCATTACCAGAAGTGAATCAGACTATGGAATCAAATGAGACTGCTGTCTCCAAATACACAGATAAGAGCGAAAAATGTGAATGTGAAGAGAAAGTGAAGGTAGAGGCGATCAAATTGAAGCATTCACAGGATAATGATGATCTGCAGATGTTTTGTGATAATTCAAGAAGTCATATGTATCTTCCAAACAGAGCTGTAGATTTTGATAAAGGATTTGAGTGTGAAAGATCGTTTTTTGCTGCACTGTATGAAAGGCCGTTTGGTAATGAGGGAATGCGATATAGCTTGGAAAATATCAACATACTAAATCCATCTCAATCTGAAACAGATCGGAAGTCATTCAACATTCAAGACAATGAAACACATGATAAAGATACAGGCATTGTTGATCCATTATCAGAGGCAGATGAATTTGTTATGGATGAGAATGGTCAGACACAGCGATTTTTTCTACATATACCAGGGAATATTACTGAGACTAAAGTTGAAAATTTGCCCTACTTTGCAGAGTACACGATTGAAGTTCGAGCATGCAGAGAGATTGACTCTGAAGAGCCGTTAGAATCTAGGAGTCTAGCTTCACGGTGTAGTTTCTCTTCCATAACAACACTAAGAACACAACAAAATAAAACAGCCGATTCTATACCTTTTGTAAGCCACAAAATCTTCAACAAAACTACAGCAATGTTCAGATGGGGAAAACCTGTAAATCCGAATGGCGTTATTGTGAGCTACAGTTTCGAGTATAGATCAATAGATAGAAGCTCCTCCGTACATCAAACAATATGTGTTAGTATCAGTGACTACAATATCAACAATAAAAAAGGATACAACTTAAAATTAGAGAACTTGCCGAAAGGAAAATATGCTTACAGAATTCGAGCTCTGTCGATGGCTAGTGAAGGAGAGTATACAGAATCTACATACTTTGAAATAGAGGAAGAGTTTTCATTTTCATTCAAATTGGTTTTTGCAGTTTGTTTCATACTAGTAACGGTTTTTATGATAATTTGCAGTCTGTATTACTGGCGCAAAAAGCCTATTATTATGTTTCCAGATGTCAATCCAGAGTACCAGAGCATCTACTGCAGATATGTGGAGGATGAATGGGAAATTTCGAGGGATAATGTAGAGATTGTGAAAGAGCTTGGTAAGGGAACATTTGGTATGGTTTATGAAGGCATTTTGAAACCAAGCAATGTACCATGTGCTATCAAAACAGTCACGGCAGGTCAGAATGAGCGTGAGTACTTTGATTTTCTGCTTGAAGCATCAGTGATGAAATCATTCAGTGAATCATATCACATTATCAAACTTCTGGGAGTTGTGAGTCGGGGTACTCCTCCATTGGTGGTCATGGAACTGATGGCTTTGGGGGATTTGAAGATGTTCTTGAGATCAGCCAGAGATAGCCGTGTAAGACCACCTCCTTCTAACAAAACTGTCCTACAAATAGCGGCTCAAATTGCGGATGGCATGGCATATTTGGAATCAAAGAAGTTTGTCCACCGCGACTTGGCAGCTAGGAATTGTATGGTTGCTGAGGATATGACTGTGAAAATTGGAGATTTTGGTATGACCAGAGATATTTATGAGACAGATTACTATCGTAAAGGTAACAAGGGACTACTGCCTATCAGATGGATGGCACCAGAAAGCTTGGGTGACGGTATTTTCACTAGTCTTTCAGATGTGTGGAGCTATGGTGTTGTTTTGTGGGAGATATCCACTCTAGCAGAGCAACCCTATCAGGGTAAGTCGAACGAAGAAGTTTTGACTTATGTACTTGCTGGGAATTCGCTTCAGGCGCCTTTGTTTTGTTCGGAAGTAATCAAACCAATCATGGTGTCTTGTTGGGATTTCAAACCTTCTAAACGACCATCTTTCCTTCAAATTGTAGACATGCTTGAAGTCCACACTGATGACGTGTTCAAAATGGTTTCATTCTACCACAGTCCTGAAGTTGCCGAATTGAGAAAAAATCTGAAAAAGAATCACAACCATCTCAACAAACTCCTACTGTTCACCCTCATGGACAAAAATGTGACCAACTCAAGTTCTAGTCATAATTCTGCAAGCACATCGCAGACTAACGTCAACGATGGATCACAAAGTCACAATAAAATTAATGAAGATTCCGATTATGTAACCAGTAGTAGCTCGCCTGTCATCAAAGAGAACAAAGATTTTCCAAACAATCGTAATGGACAAGTTATATCAAATGGACAAGCACACTTGACTAAATAGACTGACAAGTAACTTTTAAAACCACCACAAGACTGATAAATTTTAAGATTTCTATGAAACTTGGGAGCATAACAGTAGTTTTACGAACGTTCACATAAAAAGTTTCATAACTGAAAATTCACATACTCAAATTCAATGTCCAATATTTGATATGTCCAAATATTATATGAATATGATACAATACACGTCGATCTATACAATATTATGTAGATCATTAGAAACTCCGCAATTTTTTTTTAATAAACAATCTCCAGAAAAACTTGAATTTCTAAAATAGTATTGATTCACGTGTGACATAAATAATATTGATTGAAGTCTGCCAAAGATCTGAAGTAATCAAAATAGATCGTATTTTATTTTTTAATTTGCTTTATGAATAATTAAGTAGTTGTTCTAGAATTATTGATCATCAGAATTAGAAAAATGTGAAAAATCATGATGATATGAAAAATGTGTTTTAAACCTGCAAATAATCGAGAAATTAATTTTTTTTGTAGTTTTTTAATGGAGGAAAGGATGCTCCTCCACATCTATTGATTACTTTATTCTTTATAATTCATTGCAATGATCAGCGGACAACCCACTCTGCATTCTATGATAAACCGATAAATTATTGTTTATAAATCACTCTCCAATATTTTTTATAATATAAACAGAAAAATTCTGAATCCTTTTTCATATGATATTTCATCAATTTTCTACATATTCACAGTTATTGTTTCCCACAAATGAGCATCACAATATTTAAAATTGTTCAATTTGGTATTATATCTTCCTGTGAAAAATTACTGAAGTCTCACTTGTTCTCTAATGAACGCTCTCTCTCACCCTCACTCTCTCTTTCTCTGGTGTTTATTAGTCTTTAATGATTGATAGTATTATTCTCAAAATATGAATTAATTCCTCCATCCCTTATTATTTTCATGCGTGGATGTTATCAAATACAAGGACCTTTACATACCTTGAATGTTAGCACATATTGAAGGCACCACCTTTCTAATGCTCTGATTTGACATTTCAGTTCATTTTTTCTCTACTTCTGAACAATAAATTCTTCTTTTTTCCATTTTCAGTTAAAATCTAATAGAATGCTGGTTTCAGATAATGTATAATATAGTTTTTATTTAGTAATGTTTTAGTTTTCACTCCTCTACTATAATTTATTGTTCAATAGGATTTGGAGTGTATGATTAATTTTTATCAGTGGAAATAATATTAACGTTTCAATCAATGAATTTGTGTACTTGAGAAACTTGTATTGTCATTAATTTATTAAGAGCTAGATAAGCATTGTTTTATCACAGTATAATCACATTTGCAACGTCCATATTCTATGAGACGCTAAATACATAATAATTATTAAAGTTAGATCATTCGAATTGAAAATTCCTAGCTAGAATGTACATATTTACCAGTAGATATAACTGTTGTATAATAAAACGCTGTGTTCATATTTAAGGTCAATTAGTTAAAACACTTTCATACTTCAACTCGATTTTACCAGTTGGTGTATCTCAGATAAGCCTATAATCACTAGCCTTATCATCCAGTTTTTAATGCAATTTATTAATCATAATCATAATGACTCAATATTATTTTACAAGAAAAATAATATGAAAATTATTCACAGTAATAGAAGGCAAGCAGGTATAATTTATTGAACTAGTCAAGTTATTGTTTCTATTTTTTTTCTAGATATACCATATTCAATATCATTTGAAATTGAAATAATTGAACAATATTCATTTCCTGAATTCATACTCAGTGCTCTATTGCATCTATTCTTGAAAAGTTTTTTCCCCACAAAGACTAGTCACAGTATAACCCATACTTTATAATTTTATTTCTTCAATTAATTACTGTTAAGGGACATTAAATTGCTGTGCATTTAGTGGTGCTGCTTAATCGATTTAATCGAGAGCTTTTTAACTGTATTTGAAAACCTGTAATATTTTATTCAAGAAAGCTTTGAAGTTTATAAAATACTTTGAACCTTCCTCAGATATGTGTTTTCCACTAGTTCCTCAAAAGTTGAAAGAAATCCACAGTGTATTTTGTCTCTCTACTAGTAAATTGTTCATTCATATGGCCTACATTAGTATCACTATTAAAAAATTTGCTCAGTATTGCTCGTGAAATCCTCAATGTTAATAGAATTATATGTTTAGAGCAGTATTTATAGTGTAGTAGCTGTTCCCACCCTGTAAAATCAACTAATATAGACATTAACTTTTAATTCAGTCGTTTTTTTAATACTGTCAGAGTTATCAAGTGATTATAATGATTAAAGATAGATAAGCACAATTATAATAGATCAACATTTAGAAAAAATCACATTACTGTTTGGATGTACTTCGAAGGCTGTCCTTCCTTCCTTAGTCTCAGCCAGAGCCATTGAGAATTAACAGTTATTAAGTATGTATAGCAGTTGAATCCACAGTTTTCATAATTATTCATGATGGGAAAAATCAAAATTTCGCAGTGTGTATGAGTGCTTTATAATGTAACATGTTGACTTTATTCATGCCAATAGTTTGTTGTTCTCTTTAGATCATACAAGTACTCTTTATTCCTCGCAGTATCATTACGTTTTTAGACTATTTAGCTATTTTTCAAAATCATAATCAGTAAAGTGTTAGATAATATAATGATGATGAGTATGTGGCCTTGACGCGATCAATATTGAGTCGAATTAATTTATTCTCCAAACGATATCAATAATTATCTTCCCTTAAAGAACGTTTTTAGATTATCTTTCGTGTAATTGGTTGTTGAATGATGGAGAGAATACGGTTATTGATGACAAATATATTATTAGCTTAACTTTCCCTCATTCCAATACCTTGGCCAGCAGCTGGATGTAGTACATCTCAATAATGACATAGATATAGAATATAGATGTAAATATTTCTGATGGATTGTTGTAAAATAGGTACAGACTCTAGCAACATGATATGACAAAAGCAATCAAATTGCTGAAGTTATATTTTAGATATTTTACTGTTATAACCTGACTTGACTACAGAACTGTATCTGAACATTTTGAATAATATACGTAATAAAACCAAATGATGTGACATGTGAATAAGGATAAGGCTCTGTTAGAATTTAAAGCTTTATTTTGTATCTTAATCGATGTAACAGAAACTCGCTTTTCCAGTGACTGATATTAATTGTAGAACGCAATTTTCAGTTGAACTAGTACTTTCTGAAGAAAATTTATAAAATTGGGCAAATATAACATCACCATTTAAGCTTTAAAGAAGGACTGATATTTTTAATAGTATAAAGGCCTACATTGATCGATCTGTGTGAGTTGGTAAAATTGTTCACAAATATAGTGCTATTAATTAATGCTTTGGAAATTATTATTTTCAAATGTTCAATTATTTGGAACTACCCAAACACTGATCAAGTAATGAAGTGATGAACCAATAGAAATAGTAAATATAGCCATATTCCAAGAGCTCGACAGGTCAACAATTTTATATTACCAAATGTTTCAAAATTAATGAATCAAAGTAAATGAGATAAACAACAGACATAATTTTTCTAAAATTGTGAGATGAGAGGTGAAATTTGTAATAATTGTTCGACTACTACGAACCATATCAGTCAATTATTGTAGTCATTGTTACTATTAATAGTGATAAATTATTCAGTCACTATTATAGTGTGAAGATATTCTCAACATTGAACATAATATTATTATTTTTTTTAATTCTGCAATATTGTCACTTGAATTCGAAAGTCTTGAACGCTTTTTTTTATTACAAAATAGATGTGTCATTGTTATAATTTTTATTCAATAACATATTATATAGTTTGGAAAGAGTTGAACTTAAAATTGCGTTCAATCTGTATTGAATATTTATTATTGATGTAAGATTCATAAATTATATATTAACAGTAGGTCGTGTGATAAGTAAAAAAGCTGTCTATAGTGATAAGTTAATTTTCATACGTCATGTATAAATTTGTATGAAAACCGATCATAATTACTTCGCAGTTATTACGATTGTGTCACTAAGTGTTCATCATTACCTGGTTCTATCTTATTATTAATTTTTACACAATAGTAGATTTTTCAACTTAGATGATAGGCTAATCCAGTAGAATACTATTTGAAAAATAGAATATTTTGATGTTTTCAAGTGAGTTTTTGTACATTTTTATCAATGAATATACTATTTGTACATTTCTAAAGTAATTTGCTAATAATGTTTTCGCCTATGAGGCTCTAAAAATAGTATATACTGTAATTCATACAATATCTTGCTTATTGAATGTAGAATAGAGTATTATGAGACTAGTCGTTTTTAGTCATACTTGTCTAAAATTATCCAAAAGTTTTTCACTGTTGAAATCTGGTGTTATTCTGCGCTACAGCCAAGGAAATTTTAAATCTCATTTGATTCCATTTCATTTTGTGAGAGGGAAATTCTGTTCTTTGAATCTTTTATCTCATCAAAGTATAAATAATGTCTATAAGGAATGTAGTTTCTGATTTTTCATTTTCAATTGCCTTGGATACAGTACAGATATAGTAACCTTGAGATTATCCAGCCTTCTGATATTTATAACAATTACATGTGATCGACTGATTGACTTCTTTCAAATCTTCCCGAAATCATAAAAAAATTAATGTATAAAACTCGGCATTGAAATGTTTTTTCATTCATGTCATTTTGATTTGGGATGTCCTTTCAGCTATCTCCCCTTTGTGCAATAGATTCAGATTTATTTCAAACCTTAGTTGCTGAGGTTTATTTATGATAATATGATTTGATACTATTCTTTAGAAACCAGACTATTCATTCTACCTGTCTGGGCCAGTAAAATCTATATAAATATTTGTAAGTTGAGTTTATTCCACTCATGTTTCCAGAGAAAAAAAATTAATTTTGATAACTATTGTTATAACTTACTCATGACTTGTAAATTTCTCAAAAGATTTCAACATTATTATTCTCAAGTGATAAAATTTTGACCTTTTGGTCGATTACAGAACTTGTTTGTAAATCTTATCATATTCCATTGAAACCAGACTATTCAATTCTACCTGTCGCCAGTAATCTATATAAATATTTGAAGTTGAGTTTATTTCTCATGTTTCCAGGAAAAAATTAATTTTGATAACTACTAAGCCATGACTTGTAATAATAACATTATTATTCTCAAGTGATAAAAATTTGACCTTTTGGTCGATTACAGAACTTGTTTGTAAATCTTATCATATTCCATTGAACAGAGGTACTTTCATTTCATGTCTCCAAGGACAATTCAAATAATATCCTCGCTTAAATATTATGTTTTGTTTTATAAATCATAAGTATGGATTTCCTAATTTAATTCCGTTGTTTTTAGTTTCATATCAGTAAGTAACTGTTGTAAATATTTTCCTTTTATGAATGACATCGATGCTATATTTTTCAATGTACTTGCAAGTGCAACATGTTTATACCTGTAACTACTCATAAATGAAGTGATTTCTGTTATTTTATTGTTACAATTATTTATTTATTCCTTCTCCAAAGAGCCTTCTGGACTGAGATAATTTAAGGTTGAATGTAGCTCTGGTCTTTGCAAGTTGAGACATAAGTCATCAGTATGTAATATTAAATTGAATTTTCAACATTTACATTTTTTGTTAGCCTATACTGTATTTGAACATTGTATAATCATATTATCTGTCCATAACTTGACGGACATTACTTGCAGTATTCAATGTACAATCACAATGCAATGTATAGCTGGTCCATTTTGAAAAGGCACCTGAACTGACACCAAAGTAACGTACCTCATTACAGCATTTTACAATTTCCAAAGTGTAGCTTATAAGAATTCATCAACTATGATGTAGCCGTGTTAATGGATAGTTTCTTACACACTTCACACATTGTGAAATGTTATGAGTTGTAATGGTAATAGGTTATCTGGTTAATCTGCAATCCAGGTGCAGTAGCAAAATGAACCAGCTAAATTATTATCTACAAACAATTCACCGGGTTTTCAAATAAAACCGCCAATACTGCATACACTAGCGCTCCCTATGGTTCGCCTCATAAAGCTTCAGCTGCTTGCAGTTGCAGGTTGCTGAATGCAGAATGCAATTTGCATTGCAAATGGATGCAGCATGTACGTACTGAGAAGAGTAATGTAACTTAAAACGTGATTGATGTTTTATTAATATATTGACTTAGCTGTTGATTTGAGTTCTCTATCAGCTCCTTGAAACACTGGTGAGTTTAAAATTTCCTATTTGCAATAAATTTTTAGTAATTGATTAAAGCCATGAAAGGTAAAGTGAGTGATAAAAACGTGATTACTACTGGTTTTTATGAATTTAGGCTACCTGTTGAATTGAGTTTCATATTAATAATACGTTTGAAACGCTGGTGAGTTGAAATTTGAAAAGTTCTCTTCTTGAATTAATTAATTGTAGGAATTAGGTAGTGGCTCTGAAATTAGAAGCTGAAACTTGGACTAACCTAAAAGTGCAAGAACCAAGGTCGGCGAGGTCTGAGCCTCAGAGTCAGGGGGTTATTTCAAACTAGATTATCCAAAGCTTTGTAGGATTTATTGATATGAAGCATTATCAGAGAAAAGTTTCGAAGCAATAGTTCCACGACAAATCAACATTAGCCTAAATCATTTTCTCCTGGATTTGTAGCCTACTTATAAGTAGACTCATTCGAATTACTAGGCTATACCGGTACTGTTAGCTGTAACTTGTACAAGAATTTTTGTTAGATTTGCCTTCTAAAATATAGAAGCCGATTCAATCTGGCAGTATTTGACGTGATTAGATCTTATTCTAACCTCAAAATTGATTGAGGATCATGTAATGCCTAATTATTAATACGCATGATCGAATCAAGTTGAGTAGGCTATCTGTTAGCCTACATGAATTTCCTTATGAGTGAACCTAATCAATAATAATTGTTCAGGTCTCAAAATTCAAAGATGTAAACATGTTGCTCAGGTTTATTAGTCTTTGGAGTTATTATGGTCACGATTTCAAGTTAAATTGATTGAAGTCTTCAGATCAATCCTAATTTATTGCAATTGAATTAGGTCAATTGTGGAAAATCGTCCCAAACAAACGTGTGAAGTGATATTTGACCATAAAAGAATGGGGGCTAGAATGAATATCGATATGGTAAAACAAAAATGTCATACTGGACATCGAGGCTTTTCCGCTTATATCATGTCAGGTAAGGGGTAAGGATTGTGCACAACTATTGTTATATTAATGCATAACTATTGTTATATTAGAGCTTAGAATAGAGTATAGATGATTTGCAAGTAGTGTGAAATACTGCTAGACGGACTGGTATAGCCAGAATTCATTATTCTCCAAGCTCTCAATTTATACAATTAATTTCCATACAACTGACAAACCTTCAAAGACTGTAAAATTCCCGGATAACTTGAAATGTATTCAATCACAAATTATGCTGGAATAATTCTACAATCAAAGTTGGTGTACAAAAATGCTTTACTAAACCTTTCCTTTTGAAATAATCTTGTAAATTATACTAGAATATTGTACGGTATTTACGATTGTAGGCTATAGCACAGAGGAGAGAGTATTATTCTCCCTCCTCTGTGAGGAGAGAGATACTTCCTCCTCTGTGCTATAGTGTAGGCTACTTACATTAGAGGGAAATCAAAATTTCAATTAATCTAATCGAATAATCTTTATTCAATATTCACTATTTATGAGAAGTTAGCTGTTTTTTGGATTTTGTGGGGAGATTATTTAATTCATTGATAAGATAATTTCATTCTTTTGAGTAATTTAATACTTCAGTACGGTATCGAAGAATTTTATGAAACATGCATTTACAATTTATTCACCTATCCCATACAAAATAAGAAAAGCAATCATAAAAATAACAATCGTAGAGTAGGTGTAAATTCAGCTGCATTTACTAACTTTTGTTCAAAAGATATAGCCATTAACGAAATGAATTGATTATCTGTGACATAACCCATTGAAGCTGTTCATCTTTGCAGTAGTCTACTGTAGCTCAACGAATTTTTTCACTTCTGCATTCCATAAAAATGGATCTTTCCTCTAAGGGTGGCTACCGTTTTGTAGCATCGCTTAGTAATTAGTAGACTAATGCAGATTCAAAGCTTATCACTGTATTAATATACTCTGCACATAAATTTCAAACAAGTTATCAATAATTATTATTACTTGTAGATGTTTATCGTACATCGGTATGACCACAGCCAAATTAAACCCAATTATTACTTGTAGATTCAAAGCTCAGATATACACATACAGTCTACTACTGTACAGACATTCAGTCAAAACAACACCCAAGTTATAAATTATTACTTCTTGTAGATGCTAATTGTACATAGGTATGACCACAGCCAAATTAAACACAATTATGTCTTAAAGATTCAAAGCTCAGATATACAGTCTACTACTATATAGACTTTCAATCAAAACAACACCCAAGTTATCAATTATTATTAATTCTTGTATATGCTAATTGTACATAGGTATGGACTCAGCCAAATCTAACCCAATTATTTCTTGTAAATTCTAGCCTTAAATTACAATCTACTACTGTATACACAGACATTCAATCAAAACAAAACACCCAAGTTATCAATTATTAGTTTTTGTTGGTGAAATTGATTTCACCCGGGACTCATTCATAAAGGACGACTTTCGAAAGCCGGATGCGATGGAATTCCAAAATAATCGTAATCACCGGGCGGTAATGATAATAATTATAAGGTGGCTTGATGGCGATTATTTGGACAGCCTTCTAGCTGAGAGAATGAACGGAGTAATCAATGCCAAAATTCTCTCACTCATACACAAGTGCGTGCGTGTGTCTGGTCTTATAGAGTGAATATTTTTGATAGATCGCCCATGCGTATGAATACATGGGTGGAAAGTGATGCTTTGTCCGAGATCTTTTTTGTTGGCAGTGAATGGTTAATCAGGTAAGGAAGCAGGAAAGAGAGTCGTGTGTGTGTGTGTGTGTGTGTGTGTGTGTGTGTGCCCAAACATAACAGAATGTGTTACTTTTCACTTCGTAATACGGCGATGTCTTTGTCCTTGATCAAAAGAGGTTCCTGGATTGAATCACGGCTTGAAGCATGCTCTGGATGCCTGTGGTAATGAGTAAGGAACGATTTCATAAAATATTTTACATGTTCATGATCATATTCAGGTACATATTGTACAAGTAGTGTGACAAACAGATGGGAATAATTTATGAAATAATTGTTGTCTGGTAGTGTTGGAAAGAAAATCTATTTCCTACCAGTAGCTATTTGTCATAACTTTTGATTGTGTCGAAATCACTGTTTAATTATTACCGAAACAGCTGATTTCTGACAAGTTAAAAGGATCCTGCTATATGTCCACACCTTGTCGATTTTCGTTTTGTCATGTTTGTCGTCTTGCTGTTCGTCTTGCGCTTCACGCATCCTATTGAAATTGGGCGGGAAAACGAATGCTGCACCGCATGCGTCATGTGGTGCACAGCATGCTGAGCTGTATCTGCTATGACGACAATCGAAAAGCAGACAAAAATCGACCAAGTGTGGACATGGGGGTCGATAGATATTGTTGGGATATAATCAATAACCTGTTGCACAAAAGCCAAATTGTCCCCGTAAATTGTCGTCATAATATTATTACTACTACTAATCAAATAATACTAATTCTCCAGGTTTTTTGTTAGATTATTTTCCAACATGTTCCATCATTTTGTTTTTAATGTACCAAACAAACATTTACTAGTTGTTTCTTTTTGTGAATCAACATTTTGTTTTCGAAAAATGTACCTACCATACATTTTCTGGTCATTTTGTTTTTTATTTATGTTATTTACTGGCAATGGTGGACCACCTAGTCCTTAGCCCTGAGTCGAAGCGTGCCTATTAGCAGAGAGCAGCCAGGCGCATCTGGTTAAGAAAGCGAAACAAAACAAGATAAGCAGAAGCAACATGCATTTAGTACTTAACTCTTGAACATCAATCCAATCTCAGCCAGCCGTAGATAAGAACACAGGTTTTAGTGGGCGTACGCCTCCCTACCTGCAAAGTGCATTCTCGTAAATGGTCTGCAGTTTAGTGGTATCTGGACATTGAAAAATATTGAAAGTTTACGAAAAATTTTATACTATTTTCATTGTTTCCCACAATAAGTCTAGATTGAAATTATTTTGTTACCACATTGGAAGAATTATTTTTGTGAGGATGATGCCCTCATGAGCTCTGGGGTTTATGCGTGGGTAATGGGAGGTGTTGGTAACTACCTATGAAGCCGGGACCGACGGCTTAGTCTCCTCCGAAAGAATAGTTGGAGGGTTAAGTGTAAGAGTGGGCCGGCAGCTTCTCAACTTCGCCCTCCAAGGAAAAAATAAGTCTAGACAGCCTATCAATCTAGAATAATGTTTCAAATCTTGTTTACTCCCTTATGATGCTTAGTTTTATTGACTTGGGAAATCTTTTTGAAGGTAGGCTACAGTATAACCATAGAGAAGGCATACTCTCTAGTCTGTTACTAATAGTGGGATAAAATTGTGATGAAAATGAAGAGATATAGTATCTCTTTCACCAAAAACTTTGAAGTTTGATATACTTGTGAGCTTTTCTGCTTATTCTATTGAAATTGAGATCAGATTTATTACAGATAACAAATAAATAAGAATCTGGTTGAAAAGCTTAATACAATAATTGAATACTGTAAAGATACAATACTAACTACTAAGAATACAAAACTTGTATTGTGATCTAACTTATAAAGTGTTGCCTTTTCAAAAGTTAGTTTCTTTCTAAATAACTACCAAAAACAACTCATAATAATTTATAAAACCTTATTTCTATTATTAATCATCATAATTGTAAACAAATGACAACATATTAAACATAATCTTAACAGTCTATTAATTATTAATACGGAATCTCAAAGCAAAACAAAATTAATATGTCAAATCAAAATCAGTATTTGATTGCAGTATTATGTTGAAATTTACAATAGCCAATACGATACTGTTTGTAAACAAATATCTAGAAATTCAAGTTACTCACTTCCAAAATAAACACCTTCCATTCCAATAACGAATTTGAATAGGTGATTAAACAATCGTTATCCAATTTGAAAATGAAAGCAGAACCAAGCTATTGAATTAAATAATAAGACGGACAAATATATCTGTAGAGTGTATGAAATGATGGGAATGTATTTATTGCTTTCCAATACTCCGATTCATGTTTCTATAATTATGGTAACAATTTATTATTGGAACAGCAAATATGGTTGAGGAAGAAATTCTGTACTTCTTGTATGTTTCTGAGAAATTATTGATAGAACTTGAGATATTATTGAGAAAGAAATGCTGTAATTTGTGTGTATTTCGGTAATAGTTTCAGCCTTGAGCTTGGTCAAACATTTACAAAATGACGGAAATTCTCCTATATTAAATGGGAACCGGTGAGAGTTTTCCCCGTCGTACCTTTCTCTGCCTTTCCTTTCCATTTCATCACTTTTTATCCGTTGTCCGAGACGTATTTTATTAATTCGAATTCCAATTCTGTTTCTCTGATCCCCGTAAGAAGATTAGAGAACTCGGACTCAACATTCAAAGCCTCCCGACATCATTAGCTCTCGTCTACTATCACAAAAAACAAGCAATGCGAGAATAATTTCAAATATTCCTAAATTTCTTTGTCCGTTTTCAACCATGAAATCGATCTCCATTTCATCAGGTCCAATCGCACCTACATTCTCTTCATCTAATGCTAACTACAACGCATCATTTTATAAGAACACATGCAGTGAGTTAATATCTATAGCAGTAGCCTAAACAAAAATCAACAACAATGTTATACTCTCTGATTTTCAAGTAATCATTCGTACTCATATGAATTGAAAGTGCATGAAAGAAATTGTGGGGTTTTCTTCAAACGGCAATGACGAGAAAATTTATTTAATTCATTGAAATGATTGTATTTCACTAAACTACTCCAGTCACAAGATGTTGGCCTACGATTCAGATCTTGTAATTGAAGAATACTGATACTGGAAAATACATTAGTCGTCGATAATTATGTGTAGGCCTACATCTAAATAGTGTAAAAATAAGTGTTGAATATTGTAAGATTTTGTTTGTGGATTTTTTTAAATTTGGAGTGATGTTTTAATTTGCTATGATGTTGGAATAATAATATTGTATTGCAACAACCTTTCCTTCTCATATTCAATAGTTTGAAAGTTTTTGTTATTGTCTCCAATAATTAGATCATATTTTAAAAAATGAATGAAATTTCCAAGAGTTCCAAGAAGTTTCCAGCTTTCATTGGATGGATTAATGTTGGTTTCAAGAGAAAAGATTTGAGTATTTCAAGTTGAACTATCTTGCACTTACCGATTAGAAGTTACAATAATATTGGTAAATTAGTTTTGCGTTATCGATTTATTTATTTATCATAAATTCAAATTCAAGTAACATTTTATTCACAAGAATTTAAACACAAGTATACAATATAAAATAATCAATAAACTGTAAATATTCCCCACAAAGACAGAAATCTTTGGGGAATGAGTTCATTAGCAATATTTATAACAATAATAATCTGTAAATTAGACAGTACAAGCATTTTCATTACAATATACTTTGCATTATCTACAATCTAAATAAATAGGCCTAAATATTATGTTCAATATTACTATGACATTTCACATGTAGAGCAGTACAATAACTAACTACAAGAAGCAAATACATTTTGAAATATTTATTATACTCAAAATCATAAACGCAGATGAGATTAGTGTCTATAGGCGGATTGAATCAGTTGCTCTGCCCTAATACGCCCTAGGGTCTGTTTCATGAAATTTTAGAATTCCTGTAATACATGGAAAAGGCGGATATACTCTAGACTTTCAAGATTATTGAATTGTGCGCAGTCCTATTCAAGTCAAGTGTGTATCCGCCGTTTTCCTGTTTTACAGGACTTCTAAAATTCCATGAAACAGACCCCTGGCCTTGGACTATGAACTTGACATTCAATTATGGAGGTCTTTCGCATTTAACTAAGTTGAAAATTGATAGTTTCTCATAGTCTTCACATGCATGTTTTCCCCGCTAAAGTTAGGTTAGGTCAGATGCCTTTTCTAATCGGTATTGAGCGGGAAAGTGGAAAAGCCTATGAGCGTGACCATGAAAACACGCATGCCAATGCACTGCTCCGTGTAAACAGTATGTTAAGTCCCAACTCATTTCACTTTTCTCCTAAGGTGGTGGCTTTTCAAGGCTCTCTCGGCTGTGAAGCAAATAAGATGGCGATGAAAATTGGTGATTGATTTCTAATGCAATTCATTTTCAAGATGAAGTAATTGTGAAAGGTTTACTCTATCTTTTCTAGTTGGGATAATCAAAGTGAAGGATAACTTACCGGTAATCATTTATCCAAAAAAAAAATGAATTTTTTGACTCGTGTCCTTTGGTTTTTCCTTTCATGCTAGACCCTAGAAACAAAGTTTCTTAAATCTAATGAAATTTATGTCACATTTTCAATCGTAATAACATAATATTTTGCGAATAAAGTATAAAGTATGCAAAATGATAATAGATTCTCTAAATGAATGATAGATATTATAGAACTGAATGGTACAGGATCTTGGTTATCCTATCTGTGACACCCCTATCTTCCACTGTTTTAAAAATGTCTCAAATTTAATGAAATTAGTGTCACATTTTCAATTGTAATAACATAATATTTTGTGAATGAAGTATAAAGTGTGCCAAATAATAACAGATTATTTCAATGAATGATAGATATAAATAGAACTGAATCGTACACTTTACAGGATCTTGGTTATCCCACCTGTGACACCCAATTTCAGCGCTCAATAACGGAAGTGTATTTTTTCAAAGGCATTAGAGCGCGTTGTGGATCGTGTGCGCTCCATGGTGTCTTTGTGTGTCACAAAAAAGAGTCGTTTCATTGGTCGATCAGTTGCTCTAAAGTGTTTTGTAACAAATTTCTGTCAAGTCATTTTTTGTAGACCAAAACAGTTTTAGAAACGATGTTATCTACCTCTTCCGGTAGGTGACACTTTCTGGATTCAGTGTAAGACTGCACTTTTCATCATTGTAGCATATAAAGTTCTCAATTTCTTGTATTGAGATGATTAATAAATTCGGTTTTCAAATGGTTTTTGTAAGTAACGTACGTTTAAGACCCAGCATCTTCGTTCAACTAAGTTCCAACTATATTTTTGAATAAAATTTGTAGAACAAATATTGATGTTGTGAAATCTTTCCATAATAGAAAAAACTATAATAGTATAACATGAAACCATGGTGCTGGTATAAACATTGTGTTTATTAAAGAGGAGTTTGACATTTTCAAAAAGTTTTTTTCTATTTTTATGAATATTTTTTTAAACCATACTTTGACCACAGACGCCCACTCCCGTCTTTTGGTGGAGACGTTAAGCCGTCGATACCGGCTGTCTAAAAAGTAGTCGTTATCTCTCATCGCCCTCTCATTAACCTCGCACAAGCCTAGAGCTCATGTGGACATCACCCTCACAAAAAACGAGTGGTTCAGGTTTACTGTAGATCTACAGTTCAAATAAAGGATATTTCAGTTTGAACCAAGTTCACGTTTAGTTGATCCTAGTTTAAATGAAGATTATGCACACGGGCGACGGGCCTAAGTAAAATGAAACCCGATAGCTTGGATATTAAGTATTTATTAGTCCACATTCATTAATATTGATTTAATTTTTACAGAATTTGTAATATTTAACTTCACTTTTCGAATTGAAAGGTACCAGCAGAAAGGTTTTAGTCGACTGTGTTTTGAATATAATCTTGTGCTAATAAATCCAGCACAGATTCGAGTGATCGTTAGCTTTCTTCAGTCGCTCAATAGACAGTTTATGGATCTTGAATAAAACAAGTCATTACTCATTCATTAGTCTTATCGTATCATAGTTGATATTTATTATTATAAACGTTATAGAAATTTATATAAACTTCCACACTAATCGACTGACTGATTGTCACCAGTCGATAAATAATTTTTTAATTGCAATTTTTATGAATAATTTTGAAGAATAAATAAAGTAATGATTCATTCAGAAATTGAATTCTCTTGAATATTGAAGTGTTTTCTCTTGATTGAATATAATATAATGGACATTCCAGATTTCATGTGCATGGAAAATATTTAAATAGGCTAGAGACTGTTATTGATCATTGTCAAAATATCTGACACAGTGTCTGGTGAGATGTTGTGATATTTAAACATAAAGAACACTAGATTTTGTCAAATATCACTTGATATATTAAAGAACTCAAAAAACTTGTTTCAGCATCATTGTGCCATCTTCAATGTACTAAGAAACTAAAAGTTTCGTTTTTGTTTAAAAAAATTTGTTCTATTTTCTATTCAACTTTTAGTTTCTCAGTACACTGAAAAGGGCACAATGATGCTAAAACATGTTTGTTCATTTCTTTAATAAATCAAGTGATATTTGACAACATCCAGTGTTTTCATTATCATTATTGTCAAAATACCATACACATTGTAGACATTAATATGAACTCAGTGTTCAAAGATTGCATAACCGTACGCACCTTTTGTATGGTGAAAATTTCATGGAGCCTCTCTATTTTGTGCTGTTTTCAGCGGGAGGTGGCAGCCAGATGAAAGTGAAGAGTAAAGAGATAAAAGCAAGTAGAGGCAGCATGGCGCGGTCAGTCAGTGCTTACCATTGGGATACCTCCGCACAATATGAGGACTATTCTGTTTTGTTCTGTGAGTGCTACACTTTGTTTAATTTGTGCTGTTTTTATGATAAGAATTTCGGCAAATACGGAGTGCAATTTATAAGTAGCTTTGTGTATTTCAAGTTTACTTTTATTGAATTCATTAGTGTTGTTAAATTTTATGATAGAAAAATATGAAAATTTATCATAATTCAAGGTAAAGTGTCCTGAGAGCTCATCCAAGCGCATAATGGTCGTGAAAATTTATTACAATTTCTAAATTCCAGTTGTTGAAATTAATGATAAATTCAAAAAAATTCAAGGTATAGTGTCCTGGGTGCTCCAAGCTCATTACCAAATTTACACATTATCAAATTTTCTGAAGATTTTTGGAGCATCAGTATTTACAACAGGATATTAATAACTAAAGGGATTTCAACGTTTAATTACGATGTGTTCACTAGATTTTGGAATAGAATCATTGGAATTATTTTATTTCTCCCATTACAATTGAGATGTTGATTGGATTGGATCCTTGAAGTTGAAAAATGTTTATTGCTCTGTTTTGAATTCCCTGGCATTTATTTTTTGTGATAAAATCTCTATAGTTTGGTCAAGTCCGTTTTCAACTTTCGTTTGATATTCTTCTCCTGCGTCAAGTGATCTTCCTATGAGATATTGAAGAAAGGATATTTATGAAAGATTGGCTATTATTCTGTTTTCAAATGTCCTAAGACCTATCAGTTTCAATCTATAAGGTTTCATGAGATTTTTGAAGAATGTAGTCATCTTTTTGCATTCTGCTTTTGAATCCTAAATTAGCATTCAGCTTGCACAAGTAATTAAAATGAAGGTTAATAAAATTAAGTAAATAAAAGTAATGAACAAATAGATAAAATAAAGTAAATAAAATAAAAACAATCAAATAAAGGTGATTTGTTTGAGGATATTCAACTCTGTACTATACAAACAGTACTAGTAATTCCTTCATTTTTATCGATCATGGAAGATAAATTCTGACAATATAAAACTCAAAATAAAATGAATAGTCCCATATGAATTCATGTAGGATTATTCTCAATATTATCATTCTCAGTTTAATTAAAGAATTACTGAAGCTTGAACCGGTTTAAAAAGTAATGGATTCTCAAGAATAGAGATAATATTGTACTTGGAATTACAATTGTTATCGATCATTATTATTGAAATTTCACATTCAGTAATCATGATGTCTATTTTCAATAATCCATAGTTTTACTTTTAAACAGTTTTAAGTTTCAGTCATACTGAATCTGAGCCTGATTGTTTTAGTATCACTCCGAACCATTTTTAATATCTCCTAGATCCAACTTCTTCACTATTTTTGATAGTTGATTGATTTTTCAAGTTTTAGAAGACTCCTCTTGATATTCATTTGGAATGTTACCATCTTGGAATGCGATGTTTTCTATGTGATTTTTTCTACTCTGTAATCAATAGAATCTATTGTTTTTTTTTGTCACACAATGACATGAGAAGTTGGTTCTGTAATATATCGCATGGGAATGAATGGAATAATTATTGATTATCACAGATATTGATTAATAATAATTATAGGCCTACCGATGAAATCTAATTGAGTTTTGGCGATTTGAATGAAGTTTGTAGACTTTATGAGATGGACACTCAGATCAGATTATATACTTTTTTATATATCCTATATTACCAAATATAATATCGACTTGAACCCTGCAGTATGATAGTTGAAAATATGATTGAAGGTTGGAGTCCTAGATATAAGTGTTATGCTATTAGTGAAATAAGATTCATAGATTTCGAATTAACTTGGTTCCATTCTCAGTGTATGTCGCAAATGACCGTCTTTGACATCAACTCTTATTAAGTCGACCGATTTTTTCTCTCAGATTCCTTTCCCTCGAAGAAAATTGTCAACAAACAATCGTATTTCAAGTTTAGAAACCTGCACAGCATTTCCAGCAATAATTCAATTTAATTGAACAAACTAATTAGAAATAGATCCCAGAATCTCTATTTCTAGGATATATATCTATGGATCCTGAGCTGTTGAAACCATATGGCATCCACTTCCACAGAATGTCCTAGCTTTCGAGATTCGATATAGTCGATGTTGTAATGGCATTTCATTTGGTACAGAGATAGTTAAGATGCCAGTGAAGGACAGCGTCTTCTAAACTTTCGATCTTTACTCATCTCAACAATTATTAGAAAAAATTGGTCTCTGATTTCAACTGCATGGAATGCAAGTCTGAATGAAAGTGAGTTTCTTCAGTACAAAACATATAAGTTTAGTTTTCCTTTCTACAATAATGATTGTGTTCTAATTTTCCGAATTCGATGATATTCTTATCGATACAGTATTGTAATCTGTTCATGTCTCACACATAACATTATGATATTTCATAAAAGGTTTTACTCGATTTTATAAGAGAAGATACGCCTATAGTTTCTATAGATCATGTTTATGGTGCCTCAACATGATTTTCCAATGAGGCTACCTAACTAGATACTGTTTCCTTTCTGTAGTTCATCTATATTTTTTCCTGGAAATGGTTTGTAAATGAAATTAAATCAGATGTAGATGTTGTAGACCTATCATATATTATACAAAATTATAAATGTGAGTAAAGTTCATAACCTTGAATCTGCGAACAGAAATTGATTAGTGTCGAATCGTATACCTCACTTTATGCCGTTCAATTCTTTGATTTGATTCGATCGTAATGCTAACGTTTTTGAACTTAGTCCATAATATGAATATTCCAATTAAAATTATATCATGAATGATTAATGAAATATGAAATTAGGAAGTTCTCATTTAATATGTATATTTTTTCAAATAAGTTATGTCTTGTCTACAATTTCTAAAACTGTTATAAATCATTCATAAAAATTTAATCCAATTTGATACTTGTAACCAATCCACCTTTGATCATTCTAATAAATGATATAATAAATTAATATACTACAATATAAATATTAAGGGCTTTGTATTTATGTTTTCAGAACATCAATAAATAACCTACTTTGTAATAATGCAATAATAAATATTGTTCCAATAATCCTGTGTTATAAAAATGTTGATCCAAATTGAAAATAATGAAAAATTTTAATGTAGATTTTTCAATATAATAAATTAATAAAAATTAATTCTAATTGGAAGTTAAATATAATTTTTATACTGTAATTTTCATCTTGTTTCATAATAAAATTGGGAGTCCAAATGATATCAAAGAGTCTATAGAAGTTGAGGTCTTAAATTTAGCGAATTTCAATATTATAAATAAAATTACTAAATAATTACTAAGTACTAAAAAACTAAAACTAATAAATAAAACTAATTACCGAAATATTAATAAACATATCACAATATCAAAATTATGCCATTGAATTTTCAAAACATTACTACATACTTATTCTAGTCATTCAAGTAACGTTTTGTACTTGGTTTCAAATAGTTTTTCCAAGTTGATAGACGGGATGAACACTTCGGAATGTAAATGTCCGCGTCGCTCCGGAAGCGATCATGAAAGAGCGGGAAAATATTATCAACAATGGCGACAAATAACTGAAGGAAAACGAAAGTCAGTCGTCCATTGAACGCCGCCGGTGACTGAAGAAAATGACTAATTTATTATTATCATACCACGTGTAAAAAGAAAGCCGCTGTGTTTTTTGAATGGAAGAGACATCTTAAACCAGCTTCAGGAGAAGGGATGCTTCTTATTCGACAAGTGACAGGTCTTGCTTTGTGTCTGCTGACATACAATGAGACTTTTGATAGCTACAGCACCTCATAAAAGTGTCAAACATCTGTCCAGATTGTGAAAAGAGTCATGAGCTTCGATAAACGAGTCACTGATCTGATAGCTATAATTTGTTCACAACGTTATTGGATTGAGGAAAAGCTGACTCTTTTGAAGCTTCTCTCTAAAGACCAAATCTTCGTTTAAAGTAAGTTCAACAAAACGTAGTTTTTACGTGGTTTAAACTTCTAATCCACAGTTTAAATTTTGATTTGTGAAATTTGACTTGAACTAAGATGGTTTATACTGTGGTTTATACTCTTTCTATGGTGTATACGGGCTTAACTCCAGAGGGTGTACTGATCGTAGTTGATGAATTACAGTGTAGTTTGAAAATATGTTTGAATCATAGCCTCAGCTTTTCAAACTCATAGATGAGACTGTGATAACATTTTTGACGGTCCGTAATAATGCAGTGTGCTAATAGTTGATATTATTATTAATTTTTTGAGATTTTATTTCGAGCTTGTTAACATCTCGATGTTGTAAAGTATAATTATGAACTCTATTGTATGTGTGATATTTATTATTATATAAATTTGTGAATTGTGATATTATCTTGTGGTCAAGTAAATATTGCTCTCACTTTCAATAAACTTGTGGCTACTGCATCTGAATATATTCGTCCTTGAAATCTCCAGTCCATGAAACATCACCTGTAAAGTGTCCATTAGTAAAGGTCCATTCCCACATAATCAGTTCAGTGCTTCAGTCTCAGTCTCTACTTAGTTCAGCTCGTTCTGTTCATGCGTCAATGCGACCAGTGCTCTTTGATTGGTCCATCTTCATTGACGCATGCGCAGAACGAGCTAAACTGATAAGTGGGAATCGACCTTTAGGATGTATTATTTATCTCCAGTATTCAGTTTTGAATATATACTTCTGTAACGCATACAAAACTCAAAAGTATGTACGCGTGGAATGATCTTTTAATTGGAACAACATTCAAGTTGTCACTCATTAAAAATAGTGAAAGCTATGTAATAATAGATCGGTTAACTGTATCATTATTGCATCGTTTTGTCCGTGAACTTAACTGTCCAAAGTAATACATTAATCAATGTTTTCTGCGGCCAGTGAAATAGACCTCTAGAGAGTGGGCAACACGAGTGAAATCAGTTACTAGTCTTCGGTCGGTATACTCTTCACTACTTATACTGAGGATCAGCACTTACAAGTCATTCAGTCTAATTGAAAGTACTGGTGAAAATATTATGGAGTGCTTCAGGAGCTTCTATCATTTCAGTTCGAATCCTGAGCACTTATTGTTGATAAACAAGTATGGATAGCGGGGTTTAGATATTTTGCTAATGAGCGTTCAATGTTGACTGAAGTCTCTCAGGTGTGGAAACAACGCCCCTTTGATTTCTAAGTGCGTTTTCATGTTGGTTGAGGTTTTCTTTCGGGACCCTTTGATCTGTATCAGATGTGCAGGTTTTAATTGTTGGTTCTTGGTTTTTGTAGTTGATAGAAACCTACTTGTTCCGTTCTATTTGTTTGGTCGTGGATTCATTCATCAATTTGTTTCATTCACTAGTTCCGTTTAACATTTTTTAAATGATTTATTGTATTCATTTGATCTATCTATCTACTTATTCGGGTTAATTTTTTAGTTTTTTTTCTAGCTTTTGTATTCTATTTAATCTGCTTTTGTGTTTAGAAATTATTCTATTTAAAAATTAACTAGAAGTAAAAGTTGAGTTGAAAAAATACTGAAAATGGAAGTATTAGGAAGAAGGATAATGGAATATAGAAAGTGAGAGAATTGTGCTTTCAAAGAGAATTGGAGAAGAAAATAAAAGATTTCGGGATAGAAAAGAGACAGAAAATATGGATAAAATGCAAAAAATTGAAAATAACAGAAGAAGAAAAAAGGTTGATTGTTTTCAAAATTTATTGGGGAGTTGGATATTGGCAAAGACAATTAGAATACTTAGTTTAGTTTAATAGTTTCCTATCGTCTTTGATATTGGTAAGGATGTGAAATAAATTATTGGAATAGAATAATTATTATGAATGAATTTACTAGGAAATATCTCCGGTGAAATTAATGCTCATCAAAAGGTAACAACATTTAACCACCTGAAAGGCCGGTGGTATTTTTGTGACATTAGAACTGTAATGCGTATGCTTACTTTCATGATAAGACACTGTTATTCCTCCTATCCGTTATATATTTTAAACGACTTCCTTCCGCTCTAGTGGCTATTTCCAGGAGATTATGGATAAAGATAATCGCGTATCGGGACCATTCCTTTTTCTCTAGTAGTGCTTTACAAACAGCAGAATACTGCAATCCTAATCGATTCAGGAAGATATCAGTAAATTTCGTTGTGAAGTGGAACCAATCTTGTTAGAGCGGGTGAAAATCGATTTTATTCAAACAAGATGATCAATTGCGAGATCGATATACAGGATAATAGTCGAGTATCGAGAATGAATGGAGCGGTCTGCACAGTTGACCATAGAGAAGCGTCTCGTTATGATATTATTCTCTTCATTTTCAGATTTTTTTCACTTTTTACGGTCTATGGTCATGTCTTCCTCTCGCTTCTTCATCTTGTAGAAACTCCTCTCTTCTTCTTTCTACATTATGTTTCATTTCTCTGTCCTTGAGAATCTTTCTAAAGGAGAAAGACGATTTAATTATCTACAGGTACTTCACAGCGGTAGGTTTTCCTAGTTTCCTATCTACTAACCGCACCTGAAAATTATGTTGAGAAGTTATTTCAATGATTGTGCCCGCTGAGTTAATCATGACGTTTGACAATGGAATCTATTCTTCTCAAGTCACGTAAAATATTTTAGCAGGTGTCATTTCGTTTACTTAATATCCGTGATGGAACTGGACATTCGAAATTGAATTGGCAAAAAGTGAATCTAGTTACAGTTCACTGTATAATCTCAGAACTCATTATTTACTTGCATTGTGAAGGTCCAAAGCAGCGACACTTGAAGATATTGTACTTACAACAGTATCTCTGTAATTTATTGTATTTTTTACTGAAAACTATTATTCAATTTTTATAGGGTTGAAAACTTATGCTTATATTATCGGAGAAATCTTCTTATTGCCTCAATACCTACTTTTGTTGTTTTGGTGTTAGGGTATATCCATCATTCAATTATTCTATTGTTAACGATCATCTAGTGAAAAATTATTACAACTTTGGAATTCATTCATTTCGGATGAATATCTAGGATATGAAATAATTATAAAATGAATGTAGTTCCTGTATACAGTATCAACCTTCAAATATTTTTTTCCAGAGATAATTTCAATGAAAAATTTCATTTAAACTCATTAAAGTTTTTATTTTTATGAGAATTATTTGGAAGCTTGAACCAATGAAAAAAAATTGCATTATCAATTGGTATCCAACTATGAACCTTGATATTGAAACTTGACCTCCTAGTGTGGCGAAAACATGTTTACTACTGTGCCTTCTGTTTATATGTGTCCTCTATTCGTCTCGAATTTGAAAACCGCGATCTCGAGCCGGCAAACACACATTTTCCGCCCTAGGTGTGAAATATACTATTGTGACTTGTTCAATAAATAAGTGATCTTTGACTGTATACACCTCTGACAAATATATACAGTATCTGGTCAAAAATTTCTTATTTATTGAACAAAGTCACAAACATGTTTCGACACCACTGTGCCATCTGTTAATATTTAAAGGGAGTCTTATTTAATTAAGGGCCGGTTCATGAGCTCGGGATTTAGCCAAGTCCTAGACTAAAACGGGTGACTACCGTAGCATCGACAAACGTTCGTCTCGACGGGTTAGTGGGTTAGCAGCATAGAGAGCCCTTAGTACATAGTGTCGAGGCTAACGTTTGTCAATGCTGTGGCACTAAATATTAAATGCTCATGAATCCTAATAACGCTGCTCAAGCAATACATCTGGCTTAAGCCTCATTCGGAGAATAGGAAAAGTATAGAAAAAAATTGAGCGCCAGCTGTTATTACTTAAGCAGCGTTGAGGAAAGCGGCCCTAAGAGTATTATTCAAAGATAGTAATATTTATAGAATGGTAATAAGGGTAAGATAGAAATATTTCGACACCACTGTGCCATCTGTTAAGATGTGCCCTCTATTCTGGTCGGATGTGTACAAACTTTATTACTCTGAACATTGGTGCCAAAACATGTATTAAAAAACATTATTGTATTTTAGTGTTTTCATTTGAATATCACAATATCTCACCAGTCACGGTGTCAGAAGTGAAAACATATTCATTTTAATATAACAAAATAATATTATTCTATCTTGTGTTGACAGGTTGCGGGCGTGTTGCTGACCCTAGTACTGGCTGAGTCTTCATCATCATCATCACCACAATCGTCGTCATCAGCACAAGGGGCAACAGCAGCAGCATCAACAGCAAGCGAGCAGTAAAAGTGATGGACAGAAGGCAGAGGACAAGTCGGACCACGATGTAGTTGCCACCAGCTACAGCACCGTCGTCTACGATCCGCCCCCACAGGACGGCGGAGGCGGGACAGCTCACTCCGCCCGCGTCACAAAGGCCGCTGCTCTTGGCGACATTGGCGCCCCCGCTGGGGCTGAGTCCACTGCCACTTTCAGGTACTGTATTAGTATTTTTCTTAGTTATGCAATAGTTTTCTCTTATTTGATTTTAGTGTTCATTTGTCTTATTTTATGGTTATTTAATTAGTTATTTAGTCATTCATTCATTTAGTTATCTATTCATACATCATTTATCTATTTTATTTATCTACTCACCTATCTATTTATTCATTTTCACCTATTTATTTATTTGCCTATTCATTTATTCACTCATCTAAATAACAGACGTTTCGAGGTTTAAGCCTGTTGAAATAATACTCAAACAAAAGGAATTGATAAAAAGTGAATAATTAACACATATAAGCCTTAATCATTCAAGGCTTTTTAAGCATTTAATCAAAGCCGAAATTTTTTTATAAAACATTGAGCATTTAATATTCATCATGATGATAGACAAGGAGCTATCATAAGAAGCAATAACAATGACTTTTTATAGAGCTGTACAAATATTGATCTCTATTGAATACAATATCCTCATTGTTGTTAATTGTTGATACAAATTATAAAATCATAACCTATTGCAACTATAGCAGGATCCAATTAACTTGTAATGAATCAGCCGATCCAGTAATAATTAAACAGTGATTTCGACACAGTAATCAAAAGGCTTGAAAGTCTTAAAGACCTTTAAAGTCTTTAAAATACCTTTTTAAAGAAGAACTTTCAAAGAATAAACTTTTAAAAGACCTTTTCAATAATCTGCGAGATTCAGCATTTGTAGGTCAAGTATTGTGATCATATGCTCGTCGATCATATGTTTTATGACAAGTTACATGGATCCTACTATACCTATGATAATTATAATCTTGAAGTCAATGGTAGTAGCGACTATAATCCTCTATATCAATACTAGGAGCTACCACAGTCCTCTTAAAGTCAACAGAATAAGCCACCTCTGAGCCAATAGTAGGATCTACCATAATCCCCTTCAAGTCCCCATAATCCTTCATAAATCAAAAACCATAATCCTCCAAGTGTCATTTTAATCCGCTTCAAGCCCCATAATCCTTTATAAATCCTCTTTATCCTCCCAATAGTTGCCATAGGTCTCTCAATACCTGGCAAACGAAATTGAAAATCAGTCAATCAATCCTTCCAAATTCAATAGGAACAACTACTACTCAATGTCCTCTTAATCTTTCCAAACTCAATAGTAAAGTAAATAGTAAATAGCCACCGCGGATGACACCGGTCGGAGAAAGTCAAATAGAATTAGCAGTTATCGATAGCTTGAGCCAGTGACGTCAGCTATTTTACGCTTTTCCAGCCACAGTCCTCCATGCGTTAAAGTAAATTCCAATTAAGGCGACGTCTGTCTATTAATTTGTTGCCGTTGCGCTCTGGTAATAATGCACCTTCTAGCATTTTTCACTTTCAAGCATGCAACCTATCTATCTTATTAGTAGAACATAAATTTGCAGATTTTTCCAACTGCCTTATTAGAAGAACATGCAATGTTTGTTCCGCCTTATTTGTGGTCGAATTCTCTCTATTTTTATTCTTTCCGAAAATAACAGAATAATTGTTCGTGTAGGCTATACTTATTGTGCGTGTAGAGTAATTGTTCGAATAAATTGTTCCAAACAACCACATATATTGTAACATTTTGCTTTTGCTTTTTTTTACTAACAAATCTTTGTATAATTAACTGTAAATATTTTGAATTTGTATTTGTAATAGATATAGGTATTTGATTTTGGAGAACAAATCATTATTTATTTATTTAAATGTTCGTAAGGCCTTTCATCGGTGGGGAGACCCTTACGAGTAGGTTCCACCTCGCCTTATTTCTGTGTCGGTCACCCATCCAAAAACAGTTTTTAGTGTTCGTGATTTAACCTTATGATCACTCAGCAACCGCTCTTACCGAACGACCTAACAAGAATAAACTGACAAACAGCAGTATCACTTTCACTACTAATGTAATTAATTGAGATATAAATTATAACAAGCAATTGGGGATGAAAATGTCGATGGAAAAAAGTAACAGAACTCAACATATCCTCCTGGTTATAGCAAGATCCTTTTAACTTGTCAGAAAACATATGTTTTACTCGGCCACCAGTACAATACTTAACCTACAAATGCTGAATCTCGCAGATCATTGAAAAGGTCTTTTAAAAAGTTATTCTTTGAAAGGTCTTCTTTAAAAAGGTCTTTTAAAGACTTTAAAGGTCTTTAAGACTTTTAAGCCTTTTGATTATTGTGTCAAAATCACTGTTTAATTATTACCGAAACAGCTGATTTCTGACAAGTTAAAAGGATCCTGCTATACCTAACTTATAATGACAGGTAACATTTGGCAATAAGTGCCTAGTCAGGGTTGAATAATTGCTGTCTATCATTTTCTCTTCTACAAAAGAGGAGAAAATTATCTCATTTTTTCCTGTACAATCAATCAATATTTTGTTGAAAATTGATGTAAACTATGCTATTCTGTCCACAGACTATACCACCCCAAACTGGAGGACTACATGAGCAACATGAATCCAGCCCTGGTACAGAACCTGATGAAACAGCAACCTCAGACGTTTGCCAAAATCGAGCAGCACAAGAGTGATTCATCAGGTCCAGTTGCCCAGGCTGCCACCAAACTGCTCTACCCGCCGAAAAAGTACAAAAGCGTGATGCCTGGCTCACAGCAGACGGCGTTCAATGTCGGATACAGTATCGGCTTTGGAGGAGGAGGAGGGGGAGGAGGGAGTTCAGATGGCGGAGGAGGAGGTAGCAGACAACCCCATCCGCAAGCCCTTGTTGGACATGAAGAGGTTAGTTCACACTTCACAAAAATTATTAGTCAGATCTTCTTTAAATAGAATAGGCGAACATGTTTTTTTGTGATCAGAACTCCTCCGTGGTTTCTCAACCGATTTTGTTCGTTCACATCTCATTTGAAAGATCTCATTGAGTACATGTTTGAAAAGATCTTACGTTTGGAAAAAAGTCATCTTGGACATGAAGAATGAAAAAAGTTTATATTTTTGCCATTGCTTTAACATAGGGTTAGATGAGCTGAAAATTTAATTTTTACATTTCAACTCATGATTTGATGATCAGCTGTTTTGAAACAAAATTTGTTCATTTTTCATTGTTCATTGCACCGGTAAGGGCATTTATGCGGGGTGAGAAACAGAGGAGAAGGATAAGAAGAAAATCAAGGAGAGAAGAGGAAGTAGAAGAAGGAGAAGAAAATAAAAAGAAGAATAAGATGATGATAAAGATGAAGAAGAAGGAGAAGGGGAAGAAGAAAAAGAGGACAAGGAAAAAAGAAGATAAGGAGAAGGAAAAGAAGAGGGAGAAAAAAGAAAGAGAAAGAGGTAGAAAAAGATGAGGGAGAAAAAGAAGGAAAAGAAGGAGAAGAAAGAGGAGGATTCTTTCCTTCAAGATCTTGTAAGAGTTATACCGGTAGTTTATTTCTCCATTTCTATTTGTATAAAATTGTGAAATTTAACAATTAAAATTAAAATTCCAACAATTTAATTTATGCTACATTCAACAAAAGGCGCATGACCCACCCTATTTCTTAGAAAACTACAGTAGTTTGGATGTTATCAATGAACTCCACTTGTAATTAATGTGAGATTTTTACAAATGACGCATGTTATGTTTGCTAGAAATTTGATTTCGAAATCTCTCCACGATTTGCATACCACATCCTAGTACTTCCGCTACTTCCTGAAGTCAGTTTTACTGACATAAGTAAGAGTTGTGTGGCCAATTTAGAATATTGTCTGTTACAAAGACCGGCGCATTATTAAGTCACTCAGTCTGCGCGTGTAAACGTCAAATTAGACGCGTTTTTGCCGCATCACGTTGCCCGCACTGTATACTTTCACAACGCACGTTTATCCGCTCCCTGTCGGTAGCAGGTGGAACTAAAAGCCTCATCATGTGTCTGTCTTGTGCGCGCGCATAAATTACAAACACCGTTTGCTCCGGTTATGATGTCACTCTGTCTTGAATTTGCGTACTTTTTGTTCTTGTGTTTTCTTTGCGTTTGGAAATTGTAAAGAAAGTGTTCCTAAGATGAATGAATGGCCGAAAAATATTTTCAACAACTTTTACTTTCACTGAAATGTATGAATGAATAATGGGCCTTATTATTAGCTGCTATTATCTTGTTGTACTTCTTGCGGCTTTAGCGGTGACGGCTAGTTTGAATTTAAACAAGAAAGATGACGGCAAAAATCAAATACCTTGAGGAAATCTGATTTTGACTGCGCGCTTTCTTTTGTTCATATCATTTATAAAACTAATATTTGCTTTAGAAAAGGATAATAATAATAGTAGCACTTTCTATCAAAGCAATTTTCCATTAATGTTGTAATCGATCAAAATTATAATGCTGTCTTTGGACGCATTAAAATTAGCCTTTCGTATTTTTCATAAAAATGGAAAACAGTTAAAGTAGTCCTATACCAAGTAATTTTTGTACTTAAAATATCGAACCGGGAAAGAAAACTCAAACAGTTTGAGTCTTTTTATAAGACTTCGGTTTTGTTTCCAGAAATTGTCATGGATGATACTTGAATTCGGAAAGTAAATTAATAGAAAATAGGTGTGCAGAAAGTCTTTATTAAAAATTTACTTTCATACCTTTTTTCAAGCTTGCAACCATGTGCAGCTAATTATACTGCTATTACAGAAACTCGAACTGCGTTTTTAATGACATCAAAATCTTTCTGGAATTTCATTTATTTTTGTAGACACGTTCGCTGATTATTCCATGGTTGATGCTTATTTTCTTATAGTCTCTTCTTATCAGATTAACGTATATTTTTCCACTATGTTTAAACAGTCTTTCTATTGTATTTCATGAATAATTTATCGTATGTAAATTCCAAGTTCAGTAAATAGAGAAATCAGGTAGAAGTTCTAATAATATTAATTGATAGTTCTTATTTCTTATAAGATTATCTTTTCTAGATTAATTTTTCTCATAAATCTAGCTCTTATTAATCTACTAAATAAAGTAAATCTAATCCTCTCTAGATTTACTTTCCTCTATTTTCCTCATAAATCGTCTCTCTAATCTCTTAATTCTTAAAAAAACTCTGATGTAGTGAAGTGCGATGTATTTCTTTTGTTTTTCTACTTTTTTGTACTGAAAATGTTGATAATGATGTCAATAAGGCTTATAATGGACTGAATCTATGTATGTGAGCTTCTATTATTATGTTTGAAATGAATAAATTAAATATGACAATTTATTTTGCTCCAATTTAAGTCCATTTGAGTTTTAAACTTCTGTATGGGTAATCAAAGGTGTAATGATGAGTGACGAATTTGCGTATTAAGAACTCAATCTTCAATTCATTTGAGAATACAGTACCGTATGTAATTTATGGTATAATTCAATAATTCATGTATTCAATCTGTTCAGTACATAATTCGTTCACAGGTGGCCAACTGTAAATCTCTTTCAATCAGACTTTTCATGGTTGTGGATGCGTATTAATATCATAATTCCATTTACACTTTCACTGTCACTAGAAGGGAGAAAGTGATTTTCCGTGACTGGTGGCAGACGGTAGGAAGACGGAATTCCAGAAAACAATGAAATGTGTCAGCGTACGTGACCGAGATTCAATTTCCTAGACGCTTTGTTGCGGCTGCAGTCACGTGCTGCGGTAGATTACATACAGGAGAGAGACGCAAGGTCGAAACAGGAGTGATTGTGGTTTTGGAAGGCTTATGTTAACACATTTTGGGGAAGTCATAAAGGATGATGTATACTTTTGCATTGAAGTGAATAACACAGAAAGCAACAGACTCAGATATTCTGTTTTTAGGGTTTTTGTGGTTTTGTGGAGGTGGGCTTGGAAGGCTTATGTTAACACAGCCTGGGGAAGTCATAAAGGATGATGCATTCTGTTATATTGAAGTGAATATAACACATAAAGCAACAGACTCAGATAATCTGTTTTCAGGATATCTAGAGATATTAAAACGGGATGCATGAAACGAAATAGATTGAAATAAATGAATTGAATAATAGTCCAGTGCAATTGTACGTTTGAGTTTGCTAAAAATCCGGGACTAATGGGGATGCTTTTAGGGGCGACTAATGGGTGCCTAGAGAACATGTAATCATTATATTCCACTGAAATTTCCTTGTGCTAAACTTTTTCAGTTTATTGGCAACAGCTATTGCGCATCATTCTCGTGAACACTACCTTGTATTCTATTCACCTTGCTGTTGATTAAAGCAGTTTATGTTATAATTTTCGATTTTGTAAAATCGTTGATTGATTTAGGCCGTGTGCCCACGGATCAACTGCTATCTGACTTCAGTCAGCAACCCAGCGTTGCCAGCTAAGGCTAGGCGTACACCGGTTAGTCAAGACAAAACAAGATTAGTCACGTTTAGTCACAGTACTTCACATAGTTGCTTATGAAGCAACACACACCGATTAGTCATTGCATCGGTGTGGTGCTTCAAATAGTGAATTACTGTAACAAAATGACTAATGTCGTCTTGTCTTGACAACCGGTGTGCCTAGCCTACATTTGGCTGTTTTTCGGGCAATCTAACCTATCAGTCAATGGTATCTGGCACTGGCAACGCTGGGTTGCTGAGAAAGCAGCTGCTCATAAAATCATAAAGACTTCTCTGTATTTGAAATGAATAAATTGTAGCACCAATTAACTTGTCATAATCAGCTTATCCAGTAATAATTAAACAGTGATTTCGACACAATAAAGGCTTGAAAGTCTTAAAGACCTTTTTCAATAATCTGTGGATTCAGCATTTTGTAAATGATCATATGTTTTATGACAAGTTAAATGGATCCTGCTATATCAATTGCAACTTCTTATAATTCCTTCTTTCATTGATACGCAATTTTCTTTTTGAACAGGTGGTGACAGGCAAACCAAAACTGCGCGTGAGGGTCGAAGGCAAGAACTCAGTGTGGAAACAGCTGAGTCCCAATGTGGAGATGTCTTCTCAGCATGCTTCTGCTTCTTCTGTTGGCCAGGGCCGCGCATTTGACCACGACCAGGCGCTGGGGCAAGCAACACTTTGACGCCAGCAACGCTGTTGAAGATCCGCTGCAGCTGCATTGCAGCTCGCTCTCTGCCTAACGTTTCCGCTGCCGCTGGCTGCGTTCGATAACGTCTTCATTCCTCCGCTTCCGCTGCAGCAGCAGCAGCAGCAGCAGACGTCAAGCAGAGCCGTGGCTCCCGGACAGTTCAGGACCGGACACGCGCTGCAACTGAAGCCTAGCGACAGTCCGCTCGACGCTAAACCGCTGGCTAGTCTGCATAGTGTGCATACACTACTACCTCAGGTGAATGTCACTCTCGGCAAAGACAATTTAACTACTTAACTTGTCTACTACTTGATAGTAGATATACAGGGTTGGTGAAAATTATGGAAACGGCTTAATATTTCTTATACGAAGGTAATTTGACGGTAGGTGACATTGGGAATCGTACATAAATTGAAAATACTACTTTACTATGACTTCAAAAATCTGGTCCGCCATGTTGAATAATTCAAATATCTTATAAACCGTTTGACATATCGATGTACGGTTTTCGCCATTCATTTTCTCTTGAAATTCTGCATCGAAATCATGTATAACATGACCACCTTATCATCTAAAAAAATGAAGTTAGATTCAATATGGCGGATCCAAGATGGCGGACCAGATTTTTGAAGTCACAGTAAAGTAGTATTTTTAATTTAAGTACGATCCCAATGTCTGCTCGTCAAATTATCTCGTTTAATATAAATATTTCGTAAAGGAAAACAATAATTACAAAATACATTTTCAGTAATAAAATACAATCGTATCAAAATTTTCAAGAATCTCATATGACCTTAGCTTACTTAAAATAAAAATTAAAACTAAAGATGATGACTCATTTATTAGAAGCAAGGTAAAATTATTACAGCATACAAACTACTTATTGAAATTCATGAAAATAATCAAAACCGCATGAAAAATAACACTAAAGCTTTCCAGTGAAATAAACTACTGGCTTGCAAAGTGACAAAGTCACTTGAAGGCAAGCAGGAAAATAAATAACTACTTAATAATTAAATTGTCTGCTCTCGGTTAATCAGCCTTTACATTTCAGGAGCGTTTTAACGCGTAATGATTTGCTTGCGACAGTATTAACTGTCGCCAATCAGGTTAGTGGAGTCGTCCTACACGATTTTTGTGTCACTTACATCATTGGCGACTGCTGACACTGTTGCAAATGAATCATTGCATGTATAAACGCTTGTTTATTCTAAATTGAAAGGTATCAATAGAGTTCACACTTGTGAAACTTCTCTTTAGTGAGATGAATTTGTCAAATTTTTGTGATAATTTCTATGAAAAACCACCGTTGATAGAATTCACACTTAATTGAGAAATATTGGAGAGCTTCTCCCTAGAAAGATGTATCAATAAATTGTCAAATTTTACTTGAAACCACCCGAAGTTAATAGAATTACTGAATAGCTATTACACTGTTATAGCTATTACACTAGATGCGTGGTAGAACTTTTGAAAAATACAGTATTGTAGAATTTCTGCCTGAAAGAGATGAATTTGTCATATTGTACTTGAAATTTCTATTGAAAACCCCAAAGTTAATAGAATTTACCATGAGAGTATTCTTTACATTGTGGGTTCGAAATAACTCAGTGTGAGTAAATACCTCAGGTAAAAAATAGTAAAAAAATGACTGCATGTTGATAATTCAAAATCTATAGTGTTGAGTTTGCGGTCATGGTCAAGGTATTTAGACAGTCTTGAATTTAATGTTTACTGTTGAATGCGTGACGGATATTTACGACCTCGATTACATCTTTCCAATTATACTCTATACTCTTGTAAATACAACTTTTCTGAATAAAGATTATTTGAATTTGAATTTCCTTCCTCCAGGATAATAATTATGTTCCTAATCAAAATCAATAGTATTGACATTGCGGTTTGTAGTGGATCAAGATATTCAGTCTAGAATTCAATGGTTATTTTATTATTAAATGCAAAACGACAGTTGATTAATTTTAATGCGTATTAATTAAGTAATGCATGATGGATCATAAATCTTAATGGTTATTATTGAATGCAAGATGAATGATCACAATTTTTAATGCTTATTATGATTAAAGATGGATGACAAATATTGAAGTTTATTAATGTATGATGCACAATTTACTGTATAATACTGTGCAATAGACAAAATTTTGTTTTTATTCTTTCACCGAATATGGAGAAGTTCCACAAAATTTCTGAACAAATTTTTTTTGATTAATGTTCACAATTGCTTGGTTACTTATCATCAATAACATGATGGATGTATCAGTCAGTTGATTATATTTTCCAATTTTCTTCCCAGGAAAACATGTTTCACCAAGCCACTGGCTCGTTTCAAACAGCAGACGGCCTTACACTACCAGCCATGCAATATGTACTGGTAGCTGGTCTGATGGCAATGGTTCCGCTTACCTCATGCCAGTGGCCGCTTTGGGGCTCAGATCCTCGACACCCCAAACGGTCCTATTTTTCCCCACCGACCCTCCTCCTTCCTCCTCGCCAAAGAGACACTATCGTCACGAGCATCATAACCATCAGAAACAGTCGCAGAATTTGGTGGCATCTGCGACTAGTCCCCATCTGAAACAGCTGGAAACCTCTTCAGACCCTCTTTCAGCTGCTGGGGGTTGGATGGGTTCACAGTATTCACTAATCCTCACGCACGCGTCGCACCATCACGCGCATCGACGAGAGAGGCCTCGCTTATACCACTTCGAGATAGGAGTGGGTCGGTGGGAGGCGGTGGTGGTGGAGGGGGAGGAGGTGGAGGGTTTAAGGCGGTGGAGTCCGGGGATCAACGACAGGTTAGTTACTTTTTTTAACATACCGGCATTACAGTTGATGGATCTTTGAATTTGCAAAAAATGGATGGAAGCTTGTATTCATAAGCTGAAATACGGAAGCTCTGCTCATGGTGGGAATTCGTCACTGCGACCGGGTGCGGATGTGGGATTTTAACAATTTGGGCATCCCCAGCAGCCAGCGCTGGGTCGGGAAGCTCCGCTGCAGCAGTCTTGGTAGTAAAACCCCCGCCGTGCGTTTTCCTTTGCGGCTTGCTGTGACTCCGGCTTCTGCGGATTATTCCGTAACAACTAGTGAAAACGCGATAAATAATACTGAAATAACCGCAAAACCGAAACCATTTAGGGCCAGTTTCGCTGAGCTCGGGATTTGGCAAAGTCCTAGACTTAAAAACGGGTGGCCTGTGGCGTCGACAAACGTTAGCCTCGACACTAACAGTACTGAAACCTGCAATTGCTAACCCGCCTAACATGTCGAGACCGACGTTTGTCGATGTACACCGGTGGGTACCGTTTTAGTCTGGGACTGGCTATCGAAACTCACTGTTTCAATTCTTAATATAGTGTTGTTAATTCACTGAACTTCTTGTCTTCGGTATTTAATATACGGTAAATTTTGCAATTTTTGTTTGAAGAAACGTTCTTATTTTGACTAGCTGAAGCCGGAGGTCGGCTTCTGGCTCCCTGAAAGCAACTGCCCTCGCTGCGCTGGCACTAACGCAACCAAATACAACATGTGTGTTAATCATAGAAACAACAGATAACCCCTTGTAACGATTGTTCATGAAATCATAATAAATTTTCAATGGAATTGAACTCAACCATCCTAAAATGATTGTCAGATCTATTCATTGGTTCTTGTTGCATTATATATTCATGATAAATTGATGATGGTGATAGTTGAGATGATGAATATTTTTTCTCGCAATCATATTACCCTATAGCCTAACTCTAAATTCGCTGAATATTTCATGTAATTTTTGGCACTAATGTTACACATATAAGAACTTTCTTGTGTAACTTAGTTTCATCAATGATTCTATTTTTATATTCTAATATTGTTATAATTCTATTATAAAATAATATATTCAATATTTTATATTCTACAAAACAGTAGTAATTGTCATAAACTTATCAGGTATTAAATTCCTTTAACAATGTGTTTATTTATTTATTTTTTTTTATTTCTCATAAAATTACAAATAAAACTTTTCAAACAAACAGAAAAAAGAATCAATAACAATACATTATGATACAAAATAAGAACATAAAAACTACTTTTCCCAAGGAGAACACATATAAAAGTTCAATGAATGGTTCCAATTTCCTATTGCAGGTACCAAGCAGCATGTACGTGTTGAAACCTCCCTCATGAGAAAGCATCATCCGGTTCCGAGGCCGTCATTCTCCTACCAGATATTACGAGCACTCGCCGCAGTCACAACCGCAACCAGCCCTTAAGTACCGCACCATATGGTTCAGTTGCGACCCGTTCAGACGGGGCGGCGTTGGAGGCGTGGTTAGCGGCTTGACAATACCGGGCCTGAAGGCCGTCACGTGACCTCGCCGGGGAGCAGACCGTGCTCAATGCCATGCACTGTCGCAGGAGCTGCTGAGAAAAGAACTCCCGCGGACTAGAAACGCGCCCATCATCGCGCAGACGGTTTATGGTGTACGAAGCTATCGGTAGAAAACGTCAGCGAACGCTTTCAAACGAAAAGTTAATTTTTGGATTGAGGGCAAGAGATTGATTTAATTGGCTGTCAGATGTCAGTGGAACGTGTCACCAGAAGTTGTGATTCCCGACAATCCCGGTCGTACACCGGAGCAATAAGCAATAGGCAACTAGCAACATATGAATCATATGATTGTCTACTCTATACAAACCAATAGTTCAATGCACACCGAAACAGCTGCTTTAGGTGTGTATTGGACTATTTGTTCTAATAGAGGTAACAGTCATATGATCCAATACGTCATATAGTCAAATGTTTGCTTATTATCCTATTGTAGCCTTGCTCAATATAGTTGATAAAATTAAAGTTATTGCATTTGAAAGTAATTTTTCAGTTCAGAGTACGTAAAGCCGCGGTTATATTGTATGCAAGAGCTGACTAGGCTTCAAAGGAAAAGTTTGTTGTTGATTTATCGATAAGAAATGTATTTAATTGACTGCCAGATATCAGTAAAAAGAGTCACTCACCATTAATTTTGAAAGTAATAATTATTGTTGAAAACGCATAATTTAATTGACTGTCAGATATCTGTAGAAAGTTTTATTTGAGTTGCGATTGTTTGAAATAAATGTAGAGCTTGCAAAAAGTATAGGTTACTAGATCTCAAATTGTTTTTCAAATATTTCTTGGTTGCATCAACGACAATAAATTAATTTAATTGGCTGTCAGTTATCAGTTGAAAGTGCCACCTGAGTTACAATTGTTTGAAAGTAATTTTTGAGAGTACATAAGGTCGTGGTTAGATTGGATATGAGTTTAGTTGACTAGGCGCGAACTTAAGCAGTTTGTGTGTTGAAAAGTTCTGCACCCTTGAGTTTGAATTGAATTTATTTCATCTTTCCATATACAATAGAAAATATCTTTTGGTATCGCCAGTAGTAGGCCTACAGTATAAGAAAATACAAAATATCACTGCAAAACACTTTTGTCATAAACAAAAGTTCGAGACTCAGTAACATGTTCAAAAGTTGATTTGAAAAACATAACAGTCTATAGATCTATTCTATAAGTGTCAATTCCCCCATTGGCGACAACGACACGACGACGAGACGACATTCTCATCATTGTTCTGCGCATATGCGTCACCAGGCCGAGCTCTAGGCTCTGATTGGATCCATGTCTATCTTTGTTTCAAAAACAGATAGCTGTAGCTGTAGCTGTCGACTATCAAGCTCTCAATTCTCAAAATTGCAGCAATTACCGGTGTATGACTTGAAAAGGGTTTGTATTGTAATTTTATTTACAGATTATTATATTTATATTGTTGTTCCTTTTAATATTATCAACTGGTTTATTAATTGACAATTGATTCCGAGACAGCAAACACGACTTCGTACCTCGTCCCACTAATCCCCTAGAAATTTGGCTGGGTCAGAAATTACTAAAGACGATGGACCAATCAGAGCTCAGGCTGGTGACGCATGCACAAACGAAATGAGAATGAGAATGTCGTCGTCGTGTTTGTTGTCGTCGTGTCATTGTCGTCAATGTGAGACCTGACTAGTGGCTCAGTCTGGCTCAGACCTTATAAATTAGCTTACTTTTATTCTTACATGCAAGGTTTGCCAGTGAACTTTCATAGCTAGGACATCAGGCACATTGGTGAAGGTGCAGATTTTTGCTCACGTATCTAATACCAGATAGATAAATTAAATTACTTCAGCGCTGGCTTTTCAATTTTGCACCCAATGTGAGTAAAGTGCCAGATAGATAAATTAATTCCAGCTTTTCAGTTTGCTACATTTTAACAGGGCTGTGGGCGAAGTTCAGTCATAAAATCCCCCAGCGCGGCTTTTCCTCTCTCAGCCACTAGGAATATTACAGATAGATGATAGAGCGATAAACCTTCAATATCTATGAAACAAATTAGACTGCTAACTTACTGCATGCGTATATTTGATGCATTCAATTCACGTATAAAAATGTAATCCCTTATCATTAAGTTTCAAAAATATTCTTTTATTGATCTACTAGTAGAAGCACGTGAGTGAAATTCTACTCGTAGGCGATCTAACTCGCATCCAATGAAACCGCAGCCTAGAAGTTGGCTATTCAGTTATTGACAAGGAACAAACTACATAATTGTTTATGGGGTTCGAACTTATGAGTAGAGAACGACAATTTATATTTTGGGGGCTTTTGAATGGATGAAGAGTAATGCAATAAAAACCCAATGGGTGGGGTTTGAAACTCCATAATCGATCAGAAACTTTAATGATCAATTACACTTATGTAGGTTGGACAGTTTGATAATGCTTATTAAGTCTTTTTAGACTAAGCAAATAGTGAATGAATCTCTGGTTAAAAGAAAAGTTCTGTTGTTATTTATACAAGTTTTTCAGTTTATCAATAAATAATTCCGATCTTACAATGTGTCAAATTATCTATCGATAAACTGAGAGGAAAACTTCAATAAATAAATAAACCAAATCTTCGTTTGTTCAAATTACTTATAATAAATTCACTCATTAAGCACTGTCCTACCTTCATAAAAGCAATTAATAAATTAATAGATAGGTATGTTATGTTTATCTTCATAAAAGCAATTAATGAATCAATAGAAAGGTGTTTATGGAGTTCTAATACCAACTCTGGCGATGAAATTGGTTCCTTATTCAATAACTTCATCCAATAATGTTTGCAATTACAAAAGATATCTGGTGTTTGCTGGAAAATGTCATCCTGAAGTATCGATTTTGCAAAGTAATTTTTTTTGAGTGTGTAAACATGTGCCGTCGAATTGCAGTTTGGGAATAAGTTGAAATAAATTATAGATTGTCTATTGGAGTTCGAAGCTATTGATAAGAACGACATTTTTTATATTTTGGCGATTAAAAGTCATGTTTTCCAAGTCCAGTATGTTTATTCTTGTTGAATGTCGAGAGAAATTTTTGTAATTGGATGCAGGTGTCCAAAAAAGGTGTCCGTTTACTTTCCTTACTTCACATGCTGGAACAAAGAAATTAATGAATTTTGTATTCAACTGTGATTCTGTGATTTCATAAAATATTTTGTCGCCCTCAATGTGTAAGAGTTCATAGTTGGTTTCATTGTCATAAACTTGAAAAATGAAATTATTGCATTCTATATTTACTAACCTATGTGTAGCTCAAGAATAAATTTAAATACTTCATGGAGATTTGGCAGAACACAGAAAAAAATTTAACGGAGTGGGTTTTAATAGAACGTCAATTTTAGTGTTGTATCAAGAATACTAATGATTGATTCGTTAGGTATGTTTTTAACTGGTTACTTTTTGGAACTGATTCTATTTTATTAGTAACTTTTTTCTAAATATCAGCTTGGTGGACTTGCAGTGAGGTAGCTGAATCGAAGTACAAAACAGTAATTTCATTTTTTCCTATTCCTTAGTTTATTAAATAGTTTGTACGAAACTGAACTAAGTTTTGTATTCTGAGGTTGGTTAAACTACGTTCTCACTCTACATCAAACCACAATGTAACTATCAGTTTTAAGAAAAATCTATTTTCGATTGAGATGTGGTGTCATTAAGTTAATTTTAACTTTTAAAATCCAACTTGAGATCAACGACTATCGGTTGTGCAAACTTGAGTGGTCCTTCTTATTTAAGAATTATTATCCATTTTGACTATTGAGTTGATAAATTTATGTAATTGTTCATGGAATTCTCTTTGTAAAAAGTGTATTATTGTAACTGAGACTGTAGAATCATAATAAAAAAATAGATAACCACTTTATCGGATGATGAAGATTGATTAGATACCAGACTGTTGTGAAACTGCTATCTCAAAATTAGAAACAATCGAAGCTAAACAGTAATATTGCTAAAAATATATTTTTCAAATTTAGTTTATTGGATTCAACCTGCTACTATTTCAATTTGAGTGTAATCAAGTTGCAGGTGTAATCAAGTTGTTCTCAACTGCAATCAAGTTGAGTGTAATACGTAAAATGTAGACTAATATTGAATTGCTGTACAATACTCTTTGGTCATGACTGCTATTTGTTGACAGCTTCATTAATGCAATAATCAGACTGAAGCAAAATAAAAGCAATTGTTAGTTTACCTTTCCTAATCCTTTTATAAGGTTTATAAAATTGTATGTATCATAATATAATTTGTTGACAGCTTCATTAATGCAATAATCAGACTGAAGCAAAATTAAAGCAATAGTCAGTTTACCTTTCCTAATTCATTTATAAGGTTTATAAAATTGTATGTATCATAATATCTAAAATATCAGTAGTAATTTATAGCATTACTACCAAAATAATGTTTTCATTAATTTATTATTGTCATTCGAAAATACCATTTCTTCAATAATATAGTTTAAGATCAAGAGACACATTGTAAGAAATCTTGGAAATAAAGTAATGAATAATTATAAGATAATCATATTTACCGCCTCAAATTACTCTTTTACCTTTTCCCTGTCACAATCCAAAAGCTTCTCTGAGGACAAAATCTGTGAAGTAACAGTCAAAATATTGACTGGTTTAATATTTTTCTGTAGCAACTTCAAAATCGAAGTTGAATTTTAAATTCCCGCTGAAATAGTTGAATAATGCGATCGCTGGAACAAGTAATAAATGCTACGCGCATATTTGAATTTTTCGCGGCAAACCGAGCAGCTGGAAATTAGTCAGCCGCTAGACGACCCATGAAACACGAAAGAGTTTAGTGTATCACTGTCGAGGACTTAAAAAGTTTAAATTTACCGCCATTAACGAAGATTCTGACATCTGGAACTGAAATAAACAATGTCAGCTGATTGAAAATGTCGTTGGTTGATAAATCTGATTAGCGTACATTTGAATTTTTGGCGGCAATTGAGTGCAACCTATGGAGGTAAGAATACATTTCTTTCCTCCTTGGTGAAACGAAAGAGTCCAGTGTATCTCTTCGTTGCTCCTGGTTGCCTGGTAGAATTTTCGTGTACAGAACTATTAGCGCTGGAAGCAACTTTTATTTTTGACAGATTTGCTCGAGACCAAGGATTAAAATCGAAGTTAAAGTCGATAATCGAAAATTTGGCAGGAATTTTATCCATTCGTGGCGGGCTGTTTGAATATTACCAAACTGCAACCGACTGGAGAAACTCAACTGATTTAAATTATATTTATCCAATTCTGTTGGTTTTGTCAATTTATACATTCTCAGCCTAAATATCACAATTGAGAGGGCTGGAATGATTAAAATCATTAGCAAATCAACTGAATTAGATAATTTCTATAAAAATTTAAATTTATTTATTGAGAAATTACAAATTCTGCAGCAGGAGCTGTATTCGGCCCACAATTAATTCATATTCGTCAAGGTTGAATAAACGAACGGTTTCTCTTGTAAATATTTTTATTTCCATATAGACAAATAAATTCATGGGTATGGGTACAAGTACATAATAAAATATCACTTAATACACTGATAGAAAGCATTACAGTAAGAAAACTTATTCACTATTATTAATATTCTGAACAACTTTCTCGCTTTTACTATTAATTAAAATTTGTTATTTTTCAATTTAACTAACTTAAATTGAAAGATAACTATAGGTCGGATAAGAAATATCTAGACATATTGAAACAAGATTTATCCCTTGTAATTTCGATTCAAAAATCACTTATCACCACATCCCATGATTCTGAGAAAAGTGATATTTTAAATGGAAAACATATTTTCGCTATTTTTTATTTTATCAAAAAAGTTTAATTCCTCTCAACTCTTTTTTTGCACTACTGGAATATCGAGGAGAATATTCTTTATACATATCTGTAGTTTAAATTTAAAGAAGTTGCAATTTTACACAATCTGACAATGCCGTTATTTTGTTGGCTGGAGGCTCAAGTGTCAACTTGTTCTATAAAAACTACAAGTGCATACAGCATTTTCCTAGAAAAAGATTGGATTTTGTACGACGTATTTATGGTATCTAGATTTTGTGCTTCAAAATACTCTTTTAACAATGATATTCTGCCATTTTTCCTCGAGGAGGACCTCCGGTACATCTTCCACAATAATAATTAATTCTGGATTCACCCCTACTTGTATGTAACTCACATGTTCAGATTTTTCTTAAGATGAGAGAAATGACTTTGAATCTTCTCCGATTCTGGACAATACTATAGAAGTCTTTCAAGATCTTCAAAGTTCTGTTCAAAAACTTGAACAAGATTCGACAAGACTTTTAAGAAGTTGTAATATGCCATTAGAATTTTCAGTCGAATGCCAACAATCATTCAAACCCATTTATCATAACCACTAGCAAATTATAAAGGCTTTTTCTGGAATTGGGAAGGATTGTAGAACTGTTCTAGAATAATATTGAAATGAAAACACAAGGATCTTGTTAATTCTAATATTTATTTATGAAACAAAATCATGGTCATTGTACCATAAATGAATAGTAAAATTGACAGAGTCCTTGTGTTTTCATTCGAATTAATATGATACAAAGTACAATGAATTTTATTTTGAATTATCAAAACTTTGTAAAATGAACTTATGCTTTGATTATTGTTTCCTTTATCCTCATGAATGACACTGCTTAGGAGAATCTTCTATTTTATTGAACATCAGTTTTTGAATTCTATTTAATTAGAAGGCTACTACTCTCTTAACTACCAGTTTCATTTAGAAGTATTTTGTACAAGGTCCAGCTCACACAGACAGTTTTTAATACTTTCACTAGTTTTAATTTTCGAGAAAATCAAAAGTATCAGAACAATAATCAAAAACAATAATATGTATTGTGAAACAATGGGTGAGGTGAATAAAAGCTAGAAGTAGCTAGGTCTAAAGTTTTGTAAGCAAATGCTAAGCTTCGAGTGATTAAAGTTTGTTAGACTAGTTCAGGCCCAGAACTTGCTACGCTTTTCCGGACTCCTTAGCTCTTGTTTAAAACGAAGTGAATAAAGAGCGACTTCAGCTTTTGAGGTAAGAACCATCTAATAAAATCAGTAGCCTAGTCCAGGGCATGCTAGCTCTTTAGTCAGTCGCTGTTTGTGCGTCAAAAAAGGAAGTACTATAAGCAATGAGATTTATTTATTCATTTATTGTTTGTACTAGGTCTGAAAAGACTCATTGCACTAAAATCAGTACAAAATACATATTGAAATAATTCCATACATGATAAGCAAATTACACAATAAAATGATAGGGTAGCATCATATCATTCAAACATCTCATAACGTAATTCAATAGTTCTAATTAAACTTATTCTCAAGATTACTAAGCAGATATTAAATATTCCGAAGATTAAATATAGCTTTTAGTATTGAATATAAGTAAGATTAAAGGTAAAAGAGGGAAGATATAAGTTCTGATTTCCGCAATTCCAAGTTTGAGTAGAGCCTAAAAGTAAGACTGCTAAATCGTATGAAAAACCAGTTCAAAGGGATAACAGAAGAGGATAGAAAAAATAGTAATTTCTTTTGCACTGTCTGCAATCAAATTCTGTTGCAGTATAAAACCCTACGTTTTTAAATTAGATTACTTTATTCATGTAGATAACAATTATAAGTACATAGATTCTAGAAATGTACATAGGACATGTTCATACGTGAATTACAAAAATGATTTCAATACCTGATAATAAAACCTAAGAGAATAAAAAAGAGTTGGAGCTAAGGAAGAGATAAATTCTTTTTTCTTCTGTTTCTTGATCAATCACATTTTTGATTATTTTTCCTTTTATCTGGTATAACTTGTGTTTGGGTAGATGAACATGAGTTGGATGTATTTTTAATTTCCATCAACACTGTTGATATATTTCAACCACATAAAAATTCAACTATATTAGCAGGTTTTGTTCCAATGTTGAAGCCACCTGGGATTTTGCAGGAAGTAGTTCCTTTGCAGCTAAAGAACTCGTACAGTTCTGTCTCTCAGGAAGTTATCTTTTCTGTTTCCAGTCTCCTTCTTATCAGTTTTCTTACTTGATTTTATAATGATGAGCATCACATGAGATTTGTGTGAAGACTACAAAATAACATATTATGTTTTATGATTAGACAGATCTAACCTTAGCTCATGCTAGCCCTAGCACTTGCTAGAGTTTTTCCGGACTGTTCTAAAGTTTTCCTTAGCTTCTTCTAACCACGGTTAGCAATAGTTTATTCACTCGATTTTTAGCGAGAGCTAGATCTAAGGTCTAGTTCCTACCCCCTAGAAACTTAGTTTTATTCACTTCACCCAATATGTGGTGAATCAATCACCATGTATTTTCAAATTAGTTCATTGAACGACTGAGAAACCGAACATATGTTTAGCAAAGATCTTTAATGAAATATTTGATAGTCTAATACGGGCCTATAGTCTAATACTAAGGCTAGGGGTACACCGGTTAGTCAATACAAAACAAGACGAGATTAGTCACGTTTAGTCACAGTACTTCACATAGTTGCCATATGAAGCAACACACACCGATTAGTCATTGCATCGTAAGCAGCTGCGTGGAATTACCGAGACCAAACGTGACTAATGTCGTCTTGACTTGTCTTGACTAACCGGTGTACGCCTAGCCTTAGACGTCGCTAAAGCGACCCTACGGCGGTCTAAAACAACCTTTAGAAGAAGACAATTTATTTGAAGACCGTTTTATTTGTAGAAGACAATTCATGTGAACTACACATAAATCATTAAACTTGATACCAGTCAACTCCAGAGTTGCACCGATTTTGTAATTTTTTTTCATGAATCAATCAATATTTATTGCCAAAGAGTAAATTGGTTAACAATACAACAATAATATTGGTTAACAATACAAAGTAAAATTGGTACAACACTAGCATAAAATACAAAATAACTTATTACCTTGAGAATGAATTTTAAACCATCAACAATATTGTTAACAATATGACACTACTTCAAAATTATAATAAAATTTATTCCAATTATCAATTAGAAATATTTAATTAAATTAGACAATAGACACATCATTTTCACATATCTTTAGTTTATTTTTACTGTATTTTGACTTTGATAATAAGCTATTTCTTATGCTAAAATATTACTATTTAAAACCAAATCTTTTTACATACCTTTAATTTGTAGCTTCTATGTAGCTTCAAAAATAGCATAATGTTATTGGACTTGGAAAACAACAAAGTATTAATGGAAACTCTCTCACTGAAATCCCACTTGTCAACTGTATTCTATATTTTGTACTGTATTCTGTACCTGTTTCTGTATTGTTTATTTTTGTACTGTTTATTTTAAGCTATCTGTTTAATTTATTGTGTCAGTATTTTTTGAAAGAATAAAATTTATTGATTGATTTCAAATCTTAGTTTTTGTAAAACTCTTAAATACCGTACTGTAATACCGGAGTAGATTTTGTATTTCATGGTGAATATGTGAATGATGATGTTATTTGCTATTGACGTACTTATTTATGATAAGTACCGTAGTTGAATAATTGTCGATTCAGCCTTAGAAAGAATATGTACATATCCTCATGTGAAACGTACGTTTCCGTGATATTATGTACGTTTACTCCGCTTTTGGGGAGTCCGATCCCACTAGACGTCAAATCTATGAACAAGTAGAAAACCAATCTGAAAAACTAACAATTCAATAAATGTTAAAGTGTCCATGTTACAGTATGGCATTGAATAATAACTTTTATAACGATGTCTTTTATAGCAGGATCCTTTTAACCTGTCAGAAAACATATGTTTCGGCCACCAGCATCACAACATTTAACCTACAAATGCTGAATCTCGCAGATTATTGAAAAAGTATTTTAAAAAGTTATTCTTTGAAAGGTCTTCTTTAAAAAAGTATTTTAAAGACTTTAAGACTTTTAAGCCTCTTGTTTATTGTATCGAAATCACTGTTTAATTATTACCGAAAAAGCTGATTTCTGACAAGTTAAAAGGATCGTGCTATACTATTCTGGAGTAATAAAAAAATTTAGTTTCTGCCACATGCTGTTTAAATGTTTTTTCGCCTGTGTTAATCTTTAAAGCCATAGATATCTTGACTTCTCACTTTTGGATACATTTATGAGTAATATCATAGCCTCCTTTAAACTACATGGCCGCGGCCTTCAATGTGACAACCTCGCAATCCCGGCTGGTTTCATTAAAAAATCATACTCATAAAAAACACTACAAATACATGACTCATAAAACACATGACCGATTTGCATTGCTCATGCAAGCCGATGCAGCGACGTTGTCACATTGAAGGCCGCGGCCATGTAGTTTAAAGGGGGCTATGGTAATATGAGATACTTATTTGCTCAAACAAGTCTTCTAATTTTTCTTGACCTTTCAAACTCTACCATGCATCTCATACATGTGTACCAAGTAATGAAGTTCAAATAAAACTAGTTGTCCCTTGGCCTGGTGCTCAAGAACCACTCACTATAGTTTGAATAAAACTAGTCTCTTGGCCTGCTGGTGCTCAAAAACCACTCACTATAAACGTTTTTGTCAGAACGTTGTGACAGTAATTTTTTGTCAGAAATTTGTGACAAAAACGTTTCTAGTGAACTATATCAGTCTAGCTAGACTGATTCACAGTGAAACTACTGAAATAATTGTATTATTATTACAGTATCTGCATTACGTGTGATTCCAGTCTGACCTTGAATGAACGTATTTTGAACTGGAATTGGACAAAATTTTATCAAAAACAGCTGTGGGTCATCGGTTCTATACGCACACAAAAGCAAACCGCTTGTTTTGGCCGTCTCCCGATTCCGTGAACAGACTACAGAGTAGGTATAGTTTTATTCGAACTGTAGGCTAGTATATATTCGCTGTGTGTATCCCTTATGAAAAAGTCCCAGATCTGGCCAGATTAAAAAAGCCATATCTGGCCTGATCTGGTATAATATTATATTAATTGAATATTAATTTCAATTAATTGAGTACACACGTCAGGTACCACCACGTATACGTAGGTGGTGAGGATATCGAAATTGACTCCCAGCGCTCATTTTTTGTGGATTTTTTGTGCAAAATCTCTGATAATTTAACATGGAAAAGGGTAGGGCAAAAGCATTTAAAGTATTGTCTCATTCCTAATTGTTAGAAACCGTTCATAGTAATTGCATCTTCTATTCCTTTCATGTTTTCAAACGTAAATTGATTCAACAAAGAAATCGGATCTCACAGTGTTGATTGTTGAATTAAATCGAGTGAAAAATCCAGTTCAAAAGCATATGATTTGATGTGAAGTTTCGCGCTCATGATGCATTTTCAAATAATAACCAATGATAATGAACTCATTGGTTATTCTATATTATTAAAAGGCTGAGGTTTTTCGTTTTACACGCGGTGTGTGAATACCATATTATCCGATTGTCAAGAAACTTTGCATATTAACTTAAATCATTTTAACCCAAGGATGGTTCTTAGCCATAAATCAAGGTCCTGAACCTTGAGGAGTTCATTCTACAGGACTTTAAATGATAAATTAATAATAAATCGATATTTATAAGAGGCTGAATTTAATCTGATCACGGGAATCACACTACAGCCCAAACTACTTGACCCACAAACTTCGAATTTTAGACAAATGTTCTTTATACCTACAAGATACGGAATAAGAAGGGATTTCAAGATCTTTGGCCTCTAAGGATCAACAAAGAATCGATCCCATAGAAATCAAAGAAGAAGAACTGGAAAGATGAATGTCTCACATACTCGGTTCATAACAAAACACATGATTAGACTTTCAAGAAAATAAATAAATAATACATACAGCTGTAGTGACTCATAGCATAGCCCCCTTTAAAATACTGTAGTTTAAAGGTAGCTCCTTAGTAAAATTGTCATCATCAAAAATAGGGTGTACCTCGGCATGGAAATGTGTGCCTGGTTTCTTTTTGTACTAATGTTAATGGTGAACCTTTTGGGATGCCAAATCCAAGTTTTAGACCTACAAACTATGTGATTCCATCTCCAAAAATCTGTTCAAAATGAGGAATTCTTACACTTTTTCATTTGCTGCCAATATTCACCCTGAAGAATCACTTTTCATATAGGATACACAGGCCAAGGCTTTAAAAGTATATTAAATTACCTTTCAATTTGAGACCAAATTCTATTAGTTTAGACAACCGTTTTCAAGATACAGCTCTTCAAAGTTCATCAAATTGAACGAGTACCACCTTTTTCAATTTTTTGGCATTTTGACCTGGAAGAAATCATCACTTCATGGTGTACATTCTGGTCAGGGTTGCAAGCAAATTCAAGTATCTACAATTTGATACCTAACTGGTTATTGTAGTCTAACCGTTTACGAGATACAGCTCTTCTGCCTCATAAAATTATCAAAATTTTTCACTTGTGTTTTGAATTTGGCTGGTTTTGACAGTGAAGTATCACTTTTTCGAATAGGACATCCAACATAATTCTCAAAGTATATTAAATTACCTACAATTTGAGACTAAATTGGTTTTTAAAAGCTTTCAAAACTATGTTGAATGTCCTATATGAAAAAGTGATTCTTCAGGGTCATAATTGAAGGAAATGTAGAAAAGTGGAAAAATTCAACAATATGAGAAACTGTTGAAGGCCTACATCTCGCAAACTATTGGGTCTACAATGACTGTAATTTGGTCTCAAAATTGTAAGCTTTTGAATTATCTTCAAAAACTTTTGCTAAAGTCACACTCGAAAAAGTGATGCTTCACGGTCAAAATTGACCAAATTTAAAAACAAGTGAAAAATTACGATAATTTTATGAACTTTGAAGAGTTGTATCTCGTAAACGGTTGGGCTTCATAATAACGCCAATTAGGTATCAAATTGTAGATATTTGAATCTCCTATTTTCAACCCCTGTGTTGAATGTCCTATAAGGAAAAAGTGATTCTTCAGGGTCAAAATGGCGAAAAAATTGAAAAAAAGGGTGAAATTTTCGTTAATTTGATGAACTTTGAAGAGCTGTATCTCTGCAAACGGTTGGGCCCATAATGATAAATTTATCTCAAATTGAAGGTAGTACTAATAATATACTTTAAAAAATATGTACAATGTCCTATATGAAAAAGTGATTCTTCAGGGTGAAAATTATTGGCCAAACGTGAAAAAGTGTAAAAATTCCGCCATTTTGAACGATTTTTTGAGATGATCCCATAGTTTGCCGAGGTCTAAAACTTGGATTTAGCATCCCAGGACTACCATTAACATTATTAAAAAAAGAAACCGACTACCCCATTTCATGCAAGGTAGAATGTACTATTTTACTGGGCTAAGGGGGCTATGCTCATAGTCGAAATGGAAGTTTTGATTCAACCACAGTCTAATGAAACATTTATTAGACTCTGATTCAATAGTTGTGAATTCTTGGACTGATCTGGCTCATCTATCAACATATTCGGTTTAAATATTGATAATCTACTTGCAATTACCCTTTACTGGTAAGCGGAATTGTTGAGTTATCAAAACGTTTGCGACATTAACCTGACTTCTGGTCATTTTCTTGGTAATTTTAGGTTTGGGCTGAAGCCTTTTTCCTTTCCAATTATATTGAGTTTTCACAAATGAGATTCAGTTTATAGATTTTTTATCAAAATTTTAAAAATTCAGTACAGCACGAGGTGAGGTGGAATCTACCCGTAAGGGTCTCCCCACCAATGGAAGCCATACGATAGATAACAAATAAATAAAATAGAAGCAATTTCTTCACTTTTACAATTATTCTATCAGACCATATATATTTTCCCATGGAAAACTAAAATTGATTCAAATGACTTAATAGATTCATTAAACTGATTTAAATGGGAGATTAAAAGTTTTTTTGATGATGACATATTCAATTTATGATTTTATAAAAATAAAGGCAATTTCTTTAATTTTTCACAAATTATTCATCGACCATATATTTTCTCCCTATATAGAAATCTATTATTATGTCTGCTAATCTTTTTGCTTATAATTTCTATCTTGCTGATAGTTCTCAACTTTCAATTCAAGTAATTATTGTTTATTATCAATGCAACATTTTTCAAAGATTATTTTCGAATAATAACTTTACATTGAATAAAATTTCCATTTTCAACTTTAAAACCCTTTTAGGAATATATATGAACTTCCAAACGTGGTAGAAAAGTGGTATTAAAGATTTGAAGTAATGGGGGTATTCTACAGGAATCACAGTTGGTCCATGTATTTTGCAGTTGAAGAACTTTTGTGTGGAATTCATGCAGAAGTAATGCGATTGATACCGTCTCTTCTTTGAAGATGTTGACCATCAACGGGAATTCAACTCACAGTCAAAGCACACTTGACAAAAAGATCAAGGAGCATTATATTGAATATTACACGAATTACTTAGCAGATACAGGGTCAGAAGCGAGAAGCTTTCAGGAAGCAGCATCTCAGAACACGTGTACAAAACTGTGGCACACGGTTTGGTAACACGTGTTCTCCATGGAGGATGCGGCACAGCACCGCGAAATGTACATAAAACACATTATTTTGTATATCTTGCTTTTTAAGTCAATTTAGTGTTTTCACTTACTAAAGTGAGAAAAGAATGGATCCACAACAAATTGAGTATATTTAAGCATATTATGCTATGAATACTCCTTTAAGCTTATGAAACTGTAAGCTTACCCATCAAAATGTAATCATAGCATTGCGCCATATTCACTTCTCTCTCACTCTTCTTCCCAATATTTTTCAATTGATTTTTGGCTTGGTTTAATCTATTACTATTATTTTCTGAACTTAATTATTCAATTCAATTTTTAATTTTTGCCTTTGCCTTGATCATACAATTTGAGAAACAATGCTTGAAACTCAGTTTTAACATAATATCCAACACAATATTTCATCAAAGGCTAATCTAGAAATGAATTCAATTCAATCTTTGATAAAAAAAAGAGGAGAATTCAATACATATAGCAAATGTATTTTTAGATATGCGTTACAAAGCCACGGGGGCTGGTAGTAAGATTATGGCTATATATCCTATTCTTTTCTAACCTCATTAGGAACCCCATCTTTAATTCAGCTATATCGCTTTGGTCAACCAAACAGATTATCTAAATGAACTAACTACTAATGCTACAAAAATTAAAAAATTTCTTAATCTATATTAAATGAAATAGAGTTGTGTTAGTACGCTCGCTTATAGCTCGAGAACGGCTGAACCGATTTAGATGATTTTGGATTAGTTTGAATCGTTACAGCACTGGTTAACATAATATGTATTAAGATGTAAGAAAATCCTTGAGGAGTTCATTCTACAGGCCTTGATATTATCAATGTATCCTTATGGAGTAGTAATTTTTCAACTAAACGCCAAGTTTTCAGCTGTGAATTACTTTAAATGATAACAAACAGAGATGTTCTTTATACCATTATGAAATGGGAAAAGTGCCAGTAAAGTAGGGGACCGTTTTGCATGTATATTCCGCATTTATGGCTTGACGCCTGGATCAAATTCATTGAAACTTGGAACAAAATATGTTCCTTATAGAAATGTGCGACGATGTATATGTAAGGATGAAATGATAAAAACATAGAAATACCACAATCCTGTATTATTACACTTCTGATTTTATCCTTAATTTTATGTTTTCATTTTTTCTCTTTTTATAATATTTCAATTTTCAATTAGACTAGTTTGAATTGAAAGTTTTTAAATAAAAGCCTCCTATTATTATATCATATTTTTTAATTCTTATCATTTTAATTTTCCTTCCATATACACATATTAAAATATACGTATTTCAACTCTCCATTATTAAAAATGCATGTTTTTTCCTTTAAAAATTAAAATTGAGGTACAGTAGTGACATTATATTTGTAACATGATTTAAAACTTGAATGAAAGAAAAAAAGTGGCATCCCGACACATATTTTACATAGTGGGGGCCACAAAATCCAGCTATGCAACATTTTAAATCCAGATGTAAGACAATATAAAATGATGATTTAGAAGACTTTTTATTTATGAATTTGATGTATAATTTTGTGATTTTGAATAAACTCCTCTGGTGGTGCTGTAACCATGACCAGAGAAATTATTATTATCCATCAAAAATGTATCCCAAATTTTCTATCATTAACCTCATTTAAATTTACATCTATCAAATAGGCCTAATCATGTAAATTTTACGGGTTCTATGTCTAAGTTAACATGCGAAATAGCGAATTTAATATGTTGATAGCGGGTTTTCAGTTTCATATATTATTATCTTTAAAATTTCATCTAACAATGTGCTTGTGGTGATTAGAATCTGATATTTCACACAAGTATCCTTAACCTCAACGGGATTTCTCAGACCCCTTAGCGAAGCATGTGTGACCTGCTAAATTTCTCAATTATAATCAGAAAGTGGAATAAGAGGGCGATACGAAGTTCGCCGGGACATCTATTACTTTGATAAGACGAAAAATTTACAAATATAAACTAACTCAGCTCCCGAGAGCCGTGCCACCCCTAGGCAAGTGCCTAGTGTGCCTAGTGGGTAATCCAGGCCTGAATATAGTCCTTCATCTGGTTTACGGTCGCCAAATGGACGGTCGCTTAGCCCCTGCGCCCACTAAGCAAATGTTATCTGATTTCAGTCAGCAACCCAGCGTTGCCAGATGACTTTGGCTGATAGGTTAGATTACCCGATTACCCGAAAAACAGCCAAATGTCATCTGGCAACGCAGGGTTGATGACTGAAATCAGATTAGAGACAGCATGCGATACTGCACTAGTTTTGAGACGTCGTCGCGAAGTGAAACGTCGAAGAGATTATTGGGTGCACCCTTTAATAAGTTCAAGATTATTAAATGGACAATGCAGAAATACAGTACCGATATAAACATGTAGTTTTAAATGACGAACACTTCCTGAAAGCCAATTGTGGGTATGTGCTGCCATTTTGAAGCACCTGTGTCAATCTTTGAATAGTCTATTTATGGAAATAGAACTGGGAATACCAGACCTTCAGCTATTCCAAACCCTCCTTCTTCCACAAAGAAGTTTATTATTAATCTTATAACAAGCGAACGACAGACCTTACAAAACCTATAATACTTTCATGTGACAATAATTCTAAATGAGTAAAATTATAATTCGAATGAGTTGGTAATATTATGAATGCTTGAAGTGATATCACATTTACACAGTACAACTATTTTGGAAATGATAGTAGAATTTATTGCATAATTATCTATTGTAACTCATTTCATAATCAAAAAATGATATGTTTATTCTTCAAAGCACATAATTCAATTTCAAAAATAAATCCTCCCATAATTAATCAATTGAACAGTTTCGAATATTCTGAGGATTGGCCTATATTCAATATTAATCACAAATATTCATTACAAAAAGCGTAATTTCTGTCGTACAAAAGAAATTCAAATTTCTTTAGACTCAGTTAGGCGAGTAGATTATCATAACATTGGAAAAAATTAAATTCTTCAAATTTCACAATTCAAAAATTCTAATTCAGGGAACAATAGATGGGGAAACAAAGGCTCGAGTCCCTTCAATTCCTCGAACCTAGGCGTGACGAATGGGCTCCACCGATAGTTGAGTCGATCGTGAGCGGTGCTAGATACAAAAACATGTTGTGTTCCATTCAAATTGTGTTTCCTTGAATTGCCCTGAGAATAGGACAGGATCTATTTTTCAACCGATAATTCTATCGCCTTTGCATAGTGAGCGGTCCTACATTTAAAAGCATGTGTTTCATCCCTTCGAGCTTGAATTCAGAAATAATTCAGTTTGCCCACCAGTCGCTTGTCTGCGGCCACCCTAAAATGATTGAAAACGGAACCTATGCAGCAGGCAAATGAACGAATCGAGCGGGGTTAGCGGGGTGGTAGGCAGAGTAGTTAGAGTAGCTCTGTAAAATTATAGACCGCCAAATTATATCAACTTAAAAAAAAAGTCAAATTAAGGTTAATCGACTCAAATAAGCCACGACAACACTATGTAGTATATTATTGGTAAGCTCAATATGTTGAAATGTGGTATACTTCCTGGACGGGAATCACACTATGTGAATGTGTGGAGAAAGCAGGATCCGGAGCACTTGATATTCAAATTTTTCAAATACAATATAAAATAATCAATAATCAGTGAATAATATTCTACACAAAGAGTAGTAGAAGTCTGGGTGTGGGAATAATGAGTTCAATAGGCAAAAAATTATAACAATAATAATTCAAATTGGACAAAGATTTTCATTATTTTAGTGCTTTGGATTATCTACAATCTAAANGTTGAACTATCTTGCACTTACCGATTAGAAGTTACAATAATATTGGTAAATTAGTTTTGCGTTATCGATTTATTCACTTATCATAAATTCAAATTCAAGTAACATTTTATTCACAAGAATTTAAACACAAGTATACAATATAAAATAATTGATAAACTGTAAATATTCCCCACAAAGACAGAAATCTTTGGGGAATGAGTTCATTAGCAATATTTATAACAATAATGATCTGTAAATTAGACAGTACAAGCATTTTCATTACAATATGCTTTGGATTATCTACATAATCTAAATCAATAGGCTTAAATTTGTTCAATATTACTATGACATTTCACATGTAAAGCAGTACAATAACTAACTACAAGAAGCAAATAAATTTTGAAATATTTATTTTACTCAAAATCATAAACGCAGATGAAATTATTGTCTATTATTAGATAAAATTAATTATTAGATTATTGTCTATGTAGGCGGATTGAATCAGTTGCTTTGCTCTAATACGCCCTAGGGTCTGTTTCATGAAATTTTGGAATACCTGTAATACATGGAAAAGGCGGATAATTATACTATAGACTTTCAAGATTATTGAATTGTGCGCAGTCCTATTGAAGTCAAGTGTGTATTCGCCGTTTTCCTGTTTTAAAGGACTTCTAAAATTCCTTGAAACACAGACCCCCAGTCCTTGAACTATGAACTTGACATTGAATTATGGAGGTCTTTCGCATCTAACCAAGTTGAAAATTGATAGTTTCTCATAGTCTTTACATGCATGTTTTCCCCGCTAAAGTTAGGTTAGGTCAGATGCCTTTTCTAATCGGTATTGAGCGGGAAAGTGGAAAAGCCTATGAGCGTGACCATGAAAACACGCATGCCAATGCACTGCTCCGTGTAAACAGTATGTTAAGTCCCAACTCATTTCACTTTTCTCCTAAGGTGGGAGCTTTTCAAGGCTCTCTCGGCTGTGAAGCAAATAAGATGGCGATGAAAATTGGTGATTGATTTCTAATGCAACTCATTTTCGAGATGAAGTAATTGTGAAAGGTTGAAGCAATCTTTTCTAGATAGGTTTAACATGCAAAGTATGGGGTAATCGTTTATTCAGATAAAAAATGAATTTGTGACTCGTGTCTTTTGGTTTTTCCTCTTATGCTTCTGGGTTTCCTATATTCCTTATATTCCCTATATTATCATTTTATTGATGTATCTTCCATTGTATTTTTCAATTATAAAATAGATATGATATGATTTAGTTCTCCTTGCTTAGGTTTTGCTGTTCCTACTTTTCCTAGCTATAATCGTTGAAATTAATTCTAATTGCAAAGGAATTTTTTCTTTAAAAAATGAGAAAATGTGTATGTATATCGCATTAAAGTGGTTAGCTTATAGAGGCTGGACTTGTGAAATAATCTCAAATGAGACTCGTAAAGCATTAGATATTGTAAAACTTTTAGAAGTGATTTCCTGTATCTATGTCCTGTTATAGTTATGCTCCACCCTACTATATTATTATTTTTTTCAGGAATCCTAGATCAATGGGTTATTCAACTAGATTGTATGACACCTTATCACAATCAGGTAAATAATTTTATCATAATTTTTCAAGTGAAATATTTGCAATGTCAAATCCTCAATTTCATAATTCACTTGTACAAGCTTTCCAATTGCTCAAACTTACAAAGTTTCTTAAATCTAATGAAATTTTTGTCATAGTTTAAATTGTGATAACATAATATTGTGTGAATAAAGTATGCAAAATAATAATAGATTCTCTAAATGAATGATAGATATTATAGAACTGAATGATACAGGATCTTGACTATCCCATCTGTGACACCCCTCTTTTTCACTGTTTTATAAAATGTCTCAAATTTAATGAAATTTGTGTCAGATTTTCAATTTTGATAACATAATATTTTGCGATTAAAGTATATAGAGTCTGCCAAATAATTACAGATTCTTCCAATGAATGATAGATATTATAGAACTAAATGGTACAGGATCTTGGTTATCCCATCTGTGACACCCAATTTCAGCGCCCAATAACGGAAGTGTATTTTTTCAAAGGCATTAGAGCGCGTTGTGGATCGTGTGCGCTCCATGGTGTCTTTGTGTGTCACAAAAAAGAGTCGTTTCATTGGTCGATCAGTCGCTCTAAAGTGTTTTGTAACAAATTTCTGTCAAGTCATTTTTTGTAGACCAAAACAGTTTTAGAAACGATGTTATCTACTTCTTCCGGTAGGTGACACTTTCTGGATTCAGTGTAAGACTGCACTTTTCATCATTGTAGCATATAAAGTTCTCAATTTTTTTGTATTGAGATGATTAATAAATTCAGGTTTCAAATAGTTTTTGTAAGTAACGTACGTTTAAGACCCAGCATATCTTCGTTTAACCAAGTTCCAACTATATTTTTGAATGAAATTTGTAGAACAAACATTGATGTTGTGAAATCTTTCCATGATAGAAAAAAACTATAATAGTATAACATGAAACCATGGTGCTGGTAAAGACGTTGTGTTTATTGAAGTAGAGTTTTACAATTTCAAAATGTTTTTTCTATTTTTATGAATATTTTTTTCAACCATATTTTGACCACAAACGGCCACTCCCGTCTTTCGGAGGAGACGTTAAGCCGTCGATACCGGCTGTCTAAAAAGTAGTCGTCATCTCTCATTACCCTCGCACAAGCCTAGAGCTCAAGTGGGCATCACCCTCACAAGAAACGAGTGTTTTAGGTTTACTGTAGATCTACAGTTCAAATAATGAATATTTCAGTTTAAACCAAGTTTACGTTTAGTTGATCCTAGTTTAAATAAATATTATGCACACGGGCCTAAGTAATTTGAAAACCGATAGCTTGCATATAAAGTATTTATTAGTCCACAGTCATTGATATTGATTAATTTTTATGAATTTGTAATATTTAACTTCACTTTACGAATTGGAAAGGTACCAGCAGCAAGGGTTTTAGTCGGACTGTGTTTTGAATATAATCTTTAGTTAATAAATCCAGCATACAGATTCGAGTGATCGTTAGCTTATGCCAGTCGCTCACATCAGTTTATGGATCCGATTATTATCAATAACCATGTGTTTTCAAATGCAAAAAGTTATTGATTCGATAAGTTTATTGAACGACTGAAAAACAAGTCATTACTCTTATCATTAGTCTTATCGTACTGAGAAGTTGATATTTATTATTATATAAACGTGTTATGGTGGAAATTTATGATAAACTCCCATTAATTAATCAACACCGACTGATTGTCACCAGTCGATAAATAATTTTAATTGCAATTTTTATGAATACCTTTCCTTAAAGTGAATAAATAAAGTAATGATTCATTCAGGAATTGAATTTTCTCTTGAATATTGAAGTGTTTTCTCTTGAATGAATATAATATAATGGACATTCCAGATTTCATGTGCATGAAAAATATTTAAATAGGCTAGAGACTGTTATTGATCATTGTCAAAATATCTGACACAGTGTCTGGTGAGATGTTGTGATATTTAAACATAATGAAAACACTAGATGTTGTCAAATATCACTTGATTTATCAAAGAACTTAAGAAACATGTTGTTGCATCTTCAGTGTACTAAGAAATGAAAGGTTTTGTTTCCTTTAGTTAAAAATTTGTTCTATTTTTTATTCAACTTTTAGTTTCTCAGTACACTGAAGAGGGCACAATGATGCTGAAACATTTTTGTTTAGCTCTTTAATAAATCAAGTGATATTTGAAAACATCTAGTGCTTTCATTATCATTATTGTCAAAATACATACACATTGTAGACGTTAATTAATATGAAATTAGTGTTCAAAGATTGGCATAACGGCACGCACCTTTGTATGGTGAAAATTTCATGGAGCCTCTCTATTTTGTGCTGTTTTCAGCGGGAGGTATGGCCAGCCAGATGAAAGCAAGAGTAAAGAGATAAAAGCAAGTAGAGGCAGCATGGCGCGGTCAGTCAAAGCTTACCATTGGGATACCTCCACACAATATGCGAGGACTATTCTGTTTTGTTCTGTGAGTGCTACACTTTGTTTAATTTGTGCTGTTTTTAGCGATAAGAATTTTCGGCAAATATGGAGTGCAATTTATAAGTAGCTTTGTTTTACTTTCTGCTCACTTTTATTGAACTGATTAGCGTTGTTGAATTTTAAGGATAGAAAATTATGAAAATGTATCATAATTCAAGGTAAAGTGTCCTTGAGAGCTCATTTCGCTCATCCAAGCGCATTATGGTCGTGTACTATTACAATTTCTAAATTCCATGTAATCAATGTATAAATAAAAAAAGTATAAATTATATATTATGCTCGCTCTATATTATACATGCTTTTTCATCAGTGTTTTCATTAATATAAAATTCAAGGTGTAGTGTTGGGTGCTCAAGCATTGCACAATAGAATCATTTCAAATTACATAATTTTTATTTCTCAATCGATTATATAATTTTTTAAAGGTTTAGCCTACTTTTCTCACAGTTTAATGAGTCAAGTCGGAAATTCAATCTATTTCGTTTACTATAAACATGTAGTATCTTCCTAAATTAATATCTTATCTTAGATAATTGAATAATTACAGAATCAAAAAATTTTATATTGTTTGATGATAATCAAGATTCAAATTGAATCAAACCAAATTCACATCTTACGTAATAATAATGAATATTCTTCAATCCTACAAAATTTTGATCCTATACAGTAATTGATAATGAAAATTAGTAAAGTAAAAAGAATATACTATTTGAATATTGTTATATCACATCTACTACATATAAAAATATAGTTACATCGTTACATTTTATCTTTTATAAATGTCTGAGAAATTCATGTATTTGATATCCTGGTGCTCCATAGCTCATTACCAAATTTATCATTATTACAGTGTTATCAAATTCCTTTCTGGAAGATTTTGGAGTATCAGTATTTACAACAGGATATTAATAACTAAAGAGATTTCCAACGTTTAATTAAGATGTGTTCTACTAGATTTTGGAATAGAAATCATTGGAATTATTTAATTTCTCCTATTTACAATTGAGATGTTGATTGATTGGGATCCTCAGTTGGAAAATGCTTATTTTCACCATATTGTTTATTTTTATTGCTCTGTCTTTGAATTCTGCATTTATTTTTTGTGATGAAATTCTCTATAGTTTGGTCGGGTCTGTTTTCAACTTTCGTTTGATATTCTTCTCATGTGTCAAGTGATCTTCCTATGAGATATTGAAGTAAAGGGATATTTATGAAAGATTACATAATTCTGTTTTCTTGTAAAATGTCCTAAGACCCATTGCCTCAATCTATAAGGTTGAATGAGACTTTTGAAGAATGGTAGTCATATCTTTGCATTCTGTTTTTAAATCCTTGATTAGGCATTCAGCTTGCACAAGTAATTAAAATGAAGGTTGATAATGAAATTAAGTAAATAAAATTAATGAACAAATAGATAGAATAAAGTAAATGAAATTAAAAAACAATCAAATAAAGGGTGATTATTTTGTTTTGAGGATATTCGCACCTGTACTATACAAACAGTACTAGTAAGATAAAATGGATTAGATAAATTCTCTGACAATATAAAACCCAAAATAGAATGAATAATACTATGAATTCAAGGACTATTCTTGGCACTATCATCATTTCAGTTTAATTTGAGAATTGCTGAAGCTTGAACCAATTTAAAAGTAAAGTTATGAATTTGCGAGAATAGATATAATTATACTTGGAATTACAGTTGTTATCAATCATTATTATTGAATTTTTTCTTGTATCTTTCCGTGTTCTTGTGGTGTCTTGTGGTTTATGAACCTTGGATTTTATGTATCAAAAGAAATGCTTTCAAAATTCTAAATCATTCTAGTGGATAAAACTACAATAGTGGAATTAGGTTATCACGATAACAATGTCTGACAGTAGCCATAAGCTAAATAATAATTCTATTTCACTTTCAGTAATAATGATGTCTATTTTCAATAATCCATAGTTTTACTTTTAAACAATTTTAAGTTTCAGTTATACTGAATCTGAGCCTGATTGTTTTAGTATCACTCCGAACCATATTTGATATCTCCTAGATCCATCTTCGTCACTACTTTTGATAGTTAAAAATTGTTTTTTTCAAGTTTTAGAAGACTACTTTTGATATTCATTTGGAATGTTACCATCTTGGAATGCGATGTTTTTTATGTGATTAAAAAAAAATGTTTCAATGTAGCAGTCTTCAATTAATAATCTTCTCTTTTTTGTTACACAATGATATAAGAAGTTGGTTCTGTAGTATATCGCATTGAAATGAATGAAAGTTGATAATAATTATTGGTTATCACAGATATTGATTGATAATAATTATAGGCCTACTGATGAAATCTACTCAAATTTTGGCGATTTGAATAAAGTTCGTAGACTTTATGAGATGGGAAGTCAAAATATATTGACTTAAACTCTAGATAGTCTAGATAATGATAGTTGGAGATATGATTATAGGTTGGAGTCGTAGATAGAAGTGTTATTAGTGAAATAAGATTTATAGATTTCTAATAAACATGGTTCCATTCTCAGTGTATGTCGCAAATGACCGTCTTTGACATCAACACTCTTATTAAGTCGTCCGATTTTTTTCTCTCAGATTCCTTTCCCTCGAAGAAAATTGTCAACAAACAATCGTATTTAAAGTTTAGAAACCCGCATTGGAAAGTATTTCCAGCAATAATTCAATTTAATTCCTGAACAAACTAATTAGAAGTAGTAGAGACCCCAGAATTTCATTTCCTTGATATATATCTATAGATCCAGAGCTGTTGAAACCATATGGCATCACTTCCACAGAATGTCTTAGCTTTCGAGACTCTGATATAGTCGATGTTGAAATGGCATTTCATTTGGTACAGAGATAGTTAAGATGCCAGTGGAAGGGATAAAGTGTCTCTCTAAACTTTCGATCTTTACTCATCTCAACAATTATTAGAAAAATTGGCTTCTGATTTCAACTGCATGGAATGCAAGTCTGAATGAAAGTGAGTTTCTGCAGTACGAAACATATTAGTTCAGTTTTCCTTTCTACAATAATGATTGTGTTCTAATGTTCCGAATTCGATGATATTCTTATTGATACAGCATTGTAATCTGTTCATATCTTACACATAACACAATTGCGTATTCTATCTAACTAGAGTATGGCTTTGGTAGGTGGGGACAATTCCAGTAGGCAGTTCCACTGCCTGTCTTATAACCCATCCCATTAGGTTGAAGTTCTATTTCACTCTTTGCAAAATGTCTTCACGGAACAATTTTGACAGAAAAGGATCCGTCTTTCGGATATATGAAAATTGTCTGCCTAAAAAACAGTCGTAAAACATCTATCATCATCACATTAAACACGCAAATGTTCAGAAAATATTGAATTTTGAACTGAAAATTTAGAGCACAGTCATCATTGATATGTCATAAAAAGTTTAGCTCGATAATTCTATAAGAGGAGAATTGAATAATCTATAATTATCGCCCATAGTTACGATAGATATCATGTTTATAGTGCCTCAACATGATTTTTCAATGAGGCTACCTAACTACTGTTTCCTTTTTGTATTTTGTTTATATTTAGTAGGCTATTAAATTTGTAATACGATTAAGTAATACATTTAGTACTAAGTACTAAATTGTAAATTATAAATTAATGATCTGGTTAATGATCATTTCATGATTCAGTCAATATGAAAAATTAATAACTGTTAATTGACAAACAAACAGACAAACTAAATTAAATACAATATCAAACTCAAATCATTGAATTTTCAAAACACATAAATACTCACTTATTACAGGTAATTGAGTAACGTTTTGCAATATGGTTTCAGCCAGTTTTTCCAAGTTGATGGATTTCCGGATGAACACTTCGGAATGGAATGTCCGCAGTCGCCCCGGAAGCGATTCTCAAGAAAGTATGGCAAATATTAATAACAATGGCGACAAATAACTGAAGGAAAACGAAAAGTTAGTCGTCCATTGAACGCCGCCGGTGACTGAAGAAACACCACGAATTTGGTATTATCATACCACGTAAAAAGAAAGCCGCTGTGTTTTTTGAATGGAAGAGACATCTTGAACTAGCTTCAGGAGAAGGGATGCTTCTTTATTCGACGAGTGATGGTGGTCTTGTTTTGTGTCCGCTGGACATACAATGAGACTTTTGATAGCTACAGCACTTCATAAAAGTAAGTCAAAACATCTGTCCAGATTAGAAAAGAGTCAATGAGCTTCGATAAACGAGAGTCGTACTGATCTGATAGCTATGAATTTGTTCACAACGTTATTGGATTGGAGGAAAAGCTGACACTATTGAAGCTTCTTCTCTAAAGGACCAAATCTTCGTTTTAAAGTAAGTTCAACAAGACGTAGTTTTACGTGGTTCAAACTTCAAATCCAAAGCCAACAATTTTGATTTCAGAAATTTGGACTCTGAACTAAGATGGTTTATACTGTGGTTTATACTCTTTCTATGGTGTAGGCCTATACGGGCTTAACTCCAGAGGGTGTACTGATCGTAGTCGTCGATGAATTACAGTGTAGTTTGAAAATATGTTTAAATCATAGCCTCAGCTTTTCAAACTCATAGATAATACTGTGATAACATTGTTGTTAACGGTCCGTCATAATACGGACTAGAGATAATAGTAATAATAGAATAGAGAGAATATTTATTATTTTTGCTTGAATAGAATTTTAAAATTTCATGAAAAGTTTGGCTTATGAAATCTAACTTATCAGACAGAGCTGTAGAAATATTAAAACAGAAAGTCGCAAATAAGTCACCTGAGAAGTCACTTGATAATTGATTATTTATTATACATTTCATTCATTCTCTGGTGAGTTTGACAATTATGTTAGATTTGTTTTACATCAAAATAAATATTGAAATCATTTAGAAATGTAGGCTTTTAGGAAAGTAAAGGTGAACATAATATTTCCAATATCACTGTTGATAAGTTTTTCTTATCCACTCTAGAAAAATTGAATATATCGATGGAATTTATAGATGAACAATACTTGAAAAAAAACAGTGAATAAGTTGAATAATTTTAATTTTAATTTAATACCAATAATACGTACGATTCCGTTTCACGTTACTCAATATTCTCACCGATTCTGATTCTGGTCTTATATACTGTAAATTTCCATGTAAAAGAAAGAATAATTTGAGATTTGAAAATTGTTTGGATGTTGGAAAGTACTTCCTCACTTTATACTTCAATACACTGGTAAATAGTAATACATACACTATAAATAAGTGTGTTGTGATATTATCTTGTGGTCAAGTAAATATTGCTCTCACGTTTCAATTTCTTCAGCAAACTTCTGTAGTTCCTGCATCTGAATATAGTTCGTCCCTTGAGATCTTAAGTCCATAAAACATCACCCAAAGGTCCATTCCCACATATCATTTCAGTGCTTCAGTCCCAGTCTCTATTTAGTTTCAGCCCCGTTCTCGCTCCGGCGTCAACGCGACCAGTGCTCTTTTGATTGGTCCATCTTCATTGACGCATGTACAGATTGAGTTAATCACTGGAACATAGTATCCCGCAAAGGATAAGAAGTATATTCAATGGCTTAACTGATAAGTGGGAATCCTCGACCTTCAGGATGTATTATTTATCTCCAGTATTCAGTTTTGAATATAGTTTGTAACGCATACAAGTTCCAAAGTATGTCGTGGAATGATCTTTTAATTGGAACAACAGTCATCTGTTGTCACTCATTAAAAATAGTGAAAGTTAGTGGGGTCATAATATTCGGTTACAATCGTATCATTATTGCATCGTTTCTTTTGGTTCAGTGAACTTGACTGTCCAAAGTAATACATTAATCACTGTTTTCTATGGCCAGTGGAAATGAACTCTAGAGAGGGGCAACATTAGTGAAAATCAGTTACCAGTCTTCGCCATAATTTTCACTACTTAGCTGACCAAGGATCAGTACTTACAAAGCCATTCAGTCTCAATGGAGGCACTGGTGAAAGGATTAAGGAGTGCTTCCAGGAGCTTCTATCATTTCAGTCTGAACTCTTGAGCACTTATTGTTGATAAACAAGTATGGATAGTGGGTTTATTATTTTACTAACGAGCGTTCAATGTTGACTGAAGTCTCTCAGGTGTTAAAACAACGCCCCTTCGATTTCTAAGTAAGGCTTCATGTGTTGGTTGAGGTTTTCTTTCGGGACCCTTTGGGACCTGTATCAGATGTGCAGAATTTAAATTGATGGTTCTTGGTTTTGTGGAAGTTGATAGAAACTTACCAGTTCCGCCCTATTTGTTTGGTCGTGGATTCATTCATCACCTACCATTCACGGTTCCGTTTAACATTTTTAAAATGATTTATTGTATGAATTTTGATTCCATCTATCTACTTATTCCAAGCAATTTTTTAGTTTTTTTAGCTCATTCTATTTAATCTTGCTTTTAAGTGTTTAAAAATTATGCTCATTTAAAAATTAACTGGGTCTATGCACTTGTTCCGCTCTTCATTTGGTGTTGATTGACAGAAGACATACGATGATTTTCTGTTCCGACTGTGCTAGTTACAAAAAACGAAAACCAAGACTCTCCAGGAATTTACTTGAGCTTGTACCGGTATTTGCTGAATGAGTATTTCGTCCAGTTTTATACAAGCGCATAGTAGAGAAGATTTTAAGAATTAAAAGTGGTAAATTAGTAGCTGATTTGAAAAGGTAGGAGAAAAGGAAGAAAGTAAAACATTCAAATGGAATTTTTAAATTTTTTCTTTTAAACTTTGTTTAGGAAAAAGTTCTGACTGTCTGCTACTTTTTTCTTTCATTTCACATGTTAGTAGAAAGAGGGAAGTAAAACATTAAGTAGGACAGCGAAGAAGAGTTAATAATAGTATGAAAAGAGAAAACTATTGAAAAAGTAGAAGTAAGAGGAGGAAGAGAAGAAAATATATGAGAAAGATAGAGAAGAGAAAGTTGAGAAGGAATGTGTAGTGTTAAAGCTGAGTTAAAAAAATAATGAGAGTTAAAAGAATAATGGAAGTGAAAAGGAGGAAAAGGTTAATGGAATATATAAACCAGGAGAGAATTGTGCTTTTCTTGGTGGTAAAAGTAGAAAGGATTTCAGAGGAAGTGCACACAGAAAATATGGATACAATGCGAAAATTTTGAGACAACAAAGAAGAAAAGCAAGACCGTTTTCAAAATTTATTGTGGTTTATTATTGACAAAGACAATTAGAATACTTAGTTTAGTTTAATAGTTTCTCATCGTCTTTAAAAAGTATTTCATGATAGGAAATAAATGTGAACAACATTGTGTCAGAATAATAATTATTATGAATCGATTTATAGAGATATCTCGGTGAAATTCATGCTCATCAAAAAGGTAAATAACATTTAACCAATTGCGCACGGTGTATTTTTTGTGACATTAGAACTCAAATGCGCGTTTACTTCTCATGATAAGACACTGTTACTCCTCCGTTACATGGCTTTTAACGACTTCCTTCCGCTCGAAAGTGGCTATTTCCCAGGAGACAAGTGGTTAAAGATAACGTAAGTGTATCTGGACCATTCTTTTCTGCAGTAGTGCTTTACAAACAGCAGAATACTGCAATCCTAATCGATTCAGGAAGATATCAGTAAATTTCTTTGTGAAGTGGAACCAATCTTGTTAGAGCGGGTGAAAATCGATTTTATTCAAACAAGATGATCAATTGGTGAGATCGATATACAGGTAATAATAGTCGAGCATATCGAAAATGAAATTGGAGCAGTCTGCACAGCTTGACCATAGGAAGCGTCTCGTTGTGATATTATTCTCTTCATTCTCAGATTTTTTCACTTTTACGGTCTATGGTCATGTCTTCCTCTCCTTCTTCATCTTGTAGAAACTCCTCTCTCTCTTCTTTCTACATTATATGTTTCCATTTCTCTGTCCTTGAGAATCTTTCTAAAGGAGAAAGACGATTTAATTATATACAGGTACTTCACAGCGGTAGGTTTTCCTAGTTTCCTATCTACTAACTGCACCTGAAAAATTATGTTGAGAAGTTATTTTCAATGATTGAAATGCCCGCTGAGTTAATCATGACGGTTGACAATGGAATCTATTCTTCTTAAGTCACGTAAAATATTTTAGCAGTGTCATTTCGTTCACTAATAATTTCGTCATGGAAATGGACATTCGAAATTGAATTGGCAAAAGTGAATCTAGTTGGTTACAGTTCACTGTATAATCTCAGAACTCGTTATTTACTTGCACATTGTGAAAGGGTCCCCCAAAGCAGCGAAACAGAATATATTGTACCGATGGTAATGCTCTGTAATCTCTGGGTAATTTATTGTATTTTTTACTGAAAACTATGTGATTCAATTTTATAAAGGGTTGAAAACCTTATGCTTTTATATTATCGGAGAAAAACTTCTTACTACTACCTCAAAAACTCTACTTTTGTTGTTTTGGTGTTAGGGTATATCCATCATTCAATTATTCTATTATTGTTAACGATCATCTAGTGAAAAACTATTAAGCAACTTTATGCAATTCATTTATTTTTGGATGATAATCTAGGATACCTGAAATAATAATTATAGAAAAATAAATGTAATTCCTGAATACAGTATCAACCTTTAAATATTTTTATCAGAGATACTATAAATGAAAAATTTCATTTAAACTCATTAAAGTTTTTTATTTGTTTGAGAATTATTTAAAAGCTTGAACCAATGAAAAGAATTCCATCATCAACTGGTATCCAACTATGAACCTTGACATTGTAAAACTTGACCTCCTAGTGTGTATGGTGAAAACATGTTTACTATCAGTTTCTTTTTATATGTGTCCTCTATCTGTCTCGAATTTGAAAACCGCGATCTCGAGACGGCAAAACACACATTTCCGGCCCAGGTGTGAAATATACTATTAGACTTGTTCAATAAATAAGTGATCTTTGACTGTATATACCTCGATGTAAATATATACAGCATCTTGTCAAACATTTCTTATTTATCGAAAGCCTACAAACATGTTTCACACACCACCGTGCCATCTGTTAATATTTAAAGTGAGTCTTATTTAATAGGTTGAAACATGAGCTGAGAATAGTCCTGACTAAAACGTGGATTCACCGTAGCATCGACAAACGTTCGTCTCGACGGGTTAGTGGGGTTGGGCAGTATAGAGAGCCCCTCAGTACATAGTGCAAGTCGAGGCTAACTTGTCAATGCTACGGTGTAATAAATTGCTCGCCCAGGACTTGGCTGAATCCCCGAGCTCATGAACCGGCCCTAAGAGTATTATTCAAAGATAGTAATAAAGCCCATAGAATGGGCAGGGTAAGATAGAATATATCGACATACCACTGTTGCCATCTGTTAAGATGTGCCCCCATCTCTGGTCAGGGTGTACAAACTTTATTACTCTTGAATTATTGGAAAGCAAAACATATTAATATTGATATATTCCTGGTTTTCAGTCGTTCAAACTTATGTTTGAATATCACAATAACTTTTTTGCATTGACGGTGAAACACATGGTTATTGATTCAATAGAACCTGCTAATAAATCCATAAACTATCTATTGAGCGACTGGAAAATTCTCCCAAGTAATAGTGTTTCAATTGATGTTTGAATATCACAAAACGGAAAAGTTTCCTCAGTCCAGTCGCGTTCCGTCTTAGCTAAGTTTTACTGTCGAAGTCGAAACATACATTACATTATAATATGAACGAAATAATATTATTCTATCTTAGGTTGATAGGTTGCGGGTGTGTTGCTGACCCTAGTACTGGCTGAGATCATCATCATCATCATCATCATCACCACAATCGCTCGTCATCAGCACAAGGAAGCACCAGCAACAGCAGCAACATCAACAGCAAGTTGAGCAGTAAAGTGTGAAGGACAGAAGGCAGAGGACAAGTCGTGGACCACGATGCAGTTGCCCAATCCGCTACTATTAGCTACAGCACCGTCGTTCAGCCACGATCCGCCCCCACAGGACGGCGGAGGTGCGAGGGACAGCTCACTCCGCCCGCGTCATGCGCCGCTGCTCTTGGCGACATTGCCGCACGGCTGGGCTGGAGTCCACTGCCACTCTCAGGTACCGGGTATTAAAGAAACTCTGGTGAGATGTAGTGATATTATTACAATGAAATTAGAAGAAACATTGATGATTTTTAATAATAATAAACAGACATGTTTCATAATATTAGGTGTACTGGATGATAGCACTTGGCGCTGGAAACATGTCTGTTTATTATTATTAAAAATCGTGATATTGACAATACTCTTGTTGTTTTTTCATTATACTGTATTAGTATTTTTCTTGAAGAAGCCGTGTATTAGTCTTATCTTGGTTGATTTTAGTGTTCATTTGTCTTATTCTATGGAAATTTAATTAGCTGGTTTAGTCATTCATTCATTTAGTTATTCATTCATACATCATTTATCTATTTATTTATCTAGTTTACTACTATTGGATGATACAAGTCACATGTTTACTATATTCATATGGTTGCCATGAGTGACCATAAACATACTATTTATTTATGAGTTTGTGAGTATTAAAACTTTTTTCTGAGGATGCCATGTCCCTTACATGAGCTCTAGGTCAGGCGTGGGTAATGAGTGGGGTGATGATGAGATATGACGACTACTTTTTAGGCAGTCGGGACCGACGGCTTAACGTCTCCTCCGAAAATGAATAGTATGTTGCCATGGTCACTAGAGTAAAGTTTACTGGTGAAGCTGCAGGGGTATGATCCTCTACCTAGAGAAGGTGATTAGAGTGGAGTTTTCTGGTGGACGTGACTTACCTATCTATTTATTCATTTTCACCTATTTATTTATTTATTTACCTATTCATTTATTCAATTCATCTAAATAACAGACGTTTCTGAGGTTTGGAAGCCTGGTTGAAATAATACTTCCAAACAAAAGGAATAAATTAAAAAGGAAAATACCTTCAATACATATAAGCCTTAATCAACTCATGCACGAATTTTTTTTTAGAAGAGATTGAGAATTTAACATTCATCATGATGATAGACAAATTTCCAAGGAGCTATCACAAGAAGCAATAACAATGGCTTCTATTATAGCAATGTACAAATATTGATCTCTATTAAATACAACATCCTCAATATTGTTAATTGTTGATACACATTCTAAAATCATAACCTATTGCAACTATCTATGATAATTATAATCTTGAAGTCAATAGTATAGTAGCAACCATAATCCTCTATATCAATACTAGGAGCCATTAGTCCACAGTAGGATCTACCATCTTTAAAGATCAGTTAGTCAAGACAAGACAAGACGAGATTAGTCACTCACAGTACTACATAGATGCTTATGAGCACACAGAATAGTCATTTCACCTGTATCGCTTCACAAGCAATATGTGATTCACCACTAATCCCTCAAGTCTCTTGACTAGACGGTAATAACAGAATTCAATCCCCATTCATAAATCCACAATCCTCTTAGTGTCATTTTAACTCTCTTCAAGCCCCATACTCATTTACAATCTTCTTTATCCTTTCATTGCTGCTATAGGTTTTCAAGACCTGGCGAACTAAATTGAAAATCAGTCAATCAATCCTTCCAAAGTCAATAGAGCAACTACTACTCAATGTCCTCTTAATCTTTCCATGCTCAATAGTAAAGTAATAGCCACTGCGGATGACACTGGTCTGAGAAAGTCAAATAGAATTAGTAGTTATCGATAGCTTGAGCCAGGTGGACGTCAGCTATTTTACGCTTTTCCAGCCACAGTCCTCCATGCGTTAAAGTAAATTCCAATTAAGGCGACGTCTGTCTATTAATTTGTTGCCAAGCAGGCTCTGGTAATAACAATGTACCTTCTAGCATTTTTCACTTCTCAAGCATGTAACCCACTCTATCTTATTAGTAGAATATAAATTTGCAGATTTTTCCAAATCAGTTCCTTATTAGCAACATGCAATGTTTGTTCCGCCTTTATTTGTGGGTCGAATTCTCTCTATTTTTGCTCTTTTCCGAAAAATAATAAGAATAATTGTTCGTGTAGGCTATAATTATTAGTGCGTGTAGAATAAATGTTCGAATAAATTGTTCCAAACAACTACATATATTGTAACATTTTGCTTTTGCTTTTTTACTCACACATCTTTGTATAATTAACTGTAAATATTTTGAATTTGTATTTGTAATAGATATAGGTATTTTGGAAAATAAATCATTATTTACTTATTTAAATGTTTAAGGACTTTTATCGGTGGGGAGACCCCATGAGTGCAGGTTCCACCTCGCCCATTTCTTGAGTTTGTCACCCATCCAAGAATAGTTTTAGTGTTCTCGTGATTTAACCTTATGATCACTCAGCAAACTGCCTTTACTGAACGACCGAACAATAAGAATAAACTGACAAAACAGCAGTATCAGTTCTTCACTACTAAAGCACTAATTGGGACATAAAATTACAAGAAGCCAAAGTTGGGGATGAAAATGATGAAAAAAAAGTAACAGAACTGGAACATATCCTCCTGGTTATAGCAGGATCCTTTTAACTTGTCAGAAAACATATGTTTTACTCGGCCACCAGTACAATAATACTTAAAACCTACAAATGCTGAATCTCGCGTGATCATTGAAAAGGTCTTTTAAAAGTTATTCTTTGAAAGCGTCTTCTCTCTTTTAAAGGTCTTTTCAAAGACTTTAAAGGTTTCTTAAGACTTTTAAGCCTTTTGATTATTGTGTCAAAATCACTGTTAATTGTTACCTAAATAGCTGATTTCTGACGCGTTGCATGATCCTGCTATACTTAACTTATAATCTGCAACATTTCATAATAAGTGCCTAGTCAGGGTTGAATAATCATATCTATCATTTTCTCTTCTACAAGAGATTAGAGAGAAATTGAGAGAGAAAACATAGTATCCCATTCTCTGGCCTTCCGTACAATCAATCATTGTTTTGTTGAAAATTGATGTAATCTATGCTATTCTCGTCTACACAGAGACTATACCAATTTAAACTGTGGAGGACTACATGAGCAACATGGAATCCAGCCCTGGTGGTTGGTAACCTGATGAAGCAGCAAGCCCCAGACGTTTGCCAAAAATCGAGCAGCACAAGAAGTGATTCATCAGCTCCGCCTGCCCAGGCTGCCACTAAACTGCTCTCCCACCCGCCGAAAAAGTACAAAAGCGTGATGCCTGGCCTGGCAGCAGACAGCCCAATGTCGGATGCAGTATCGGCCGGAGGAGGAGGAGAGTGAGTGGGGAGCTCTGATGGAGGAGGAGGAGTGTAGCAGACAACCCCATCCTCGTGAAGCCCTTGTTGGATGAAGTGAAGAAGTTAGTTCACACTTCACAAAAATTATTGGTCAGATCTTCTTTGAATGGAATAAGGATCGAACATGGAATTTGATTAAAAGTGATCAAGAACCTCCGTATTTGTTTATCTCATACGAGTCAGTCATTTAATAGGAATAGTAACTGATTTTGTCAATACTCACATCTCATTTGAAAACATCTCTCATTAAGTTACGCTGGTCTTATTTCTCCATTTCTATTTGTAAACACGTCATCGTGACATGAAAGAATTTCAAAGAAAGTTTTATTTTTGCCACGTTAATTCAACATAGGGGTTATATGAGCTGAAAAATTTAATTTGATTACATTGTCAACTCACTGTAATTTGATGATCAAGCTGTTTTGAAACAAAATGATCCTGTTATACGTTAATAGAAATAACATTTTCATTGTACATATGCACTGAAATACAAAATCTACTCGGTATTTACAATACGGTGTTTAAAGTTTTACAAAACTAAGATTTGAAGGATCAATCAATAAATTTTATTCTTTCAAAATACTGACACAATGAATTAAACAGATTAGCTTAGAATAAACAATTACAAAAATAAATAAGACAGAAAGAGATACAGATGATACAGTACAAAATATAGAATACAGTTTTGATAGGAGATTTCAGTGAGAGATTTTCCATGAATACTTTTTGTTTTATAAGTCCAATAACATTATGACTGTTGTTTTCTGAAGCTACTATAAAGCTACAAACTAAAAGAATGTAAAAGATTTAGTTAATTAAGTAATGTATAGGAAAAAAATGACTAATTATCAAAGTCAAAATACAGGAATAATAAACTAAAGATATGTAAAAATGATATATCTAATTGATTGAATATTTCTAATTGATAATTGGAATAGAATTTTATAATATTAATCATAAATCAATTGCAACTTTGAAATTGACTGGTATCAAGTTAAATGATTTTATAATTTGGTTCACATGAGCTGCTTCTACAAAATAGGAAACAGTCTTCAAATACTTATTGTCTTTCTTCTAAGGGTGTTTTTAGTACCATAAGCTATACTGGTCGCTTTGTGAGCGTCTGAAACTAGGCGTGCACCGGTTGGTCAAGACAGGTCAAGTTGAGTGGTCACGTTTGGTCGCGTTTATTCACATAGCTTTAAGCAGAGCGGCACACCGATGCAATGACTAATCGGTGCTGTTTGTTGTCATAACAACTAAAGGTACTTATGTTACAATGTAAATCTTGTCTTATCTTGACTAACTCATCAACCACCAATGTAACCTTTCAGAAAGAACTGATAGTTTGGATGGGATATGTTATCAATCAACTTCACTTGTAATAAATGTGAGTGTTTACGTGACGCATGTTATGTTTGCTAGAAAAATTGATTTTGAAATCTCTCCACGATTTGCATACGACATCCTATGTACTTAACGCTACATTCCTGTAGTCAGTTTTACTTGATAAGTAAACATAAGTAGAGTTGTGTGGCCAATTTAGAATATTATCTGAAGTCTGTCATAAAGACCGGCGGCTATTATTAAGTCACTCAGTCTGCGCGTGTAAAACGTCAAATTAGACGCGTTTTTGCTGCATCACGTTGCACTGTATACTTACCTTCACAACGGCACGTTTCATCCGCTCCCTGTCGGTAGCAGGTGGAACAAAGCCTCTCAACATGTGTCTGTCTTCAGTAAGTGCGCGCATAAATTACAAACACCTGTTCTGCTCCGGATTATGATGTCACTCTGTCTTCTAGAATTTACGTACTTTTTGTTCTTTGTGTTTTCTTTTTACGTTTGGAAAAATTATAAAGAAAGTGTTCCTGAGATATGAATGAATAGCCGAAAAATATTTTCAACAACTTTACTTTCACTAGAAAATGTATATGGAATGAATAATAGGCCTTATTATTAGCTTCTGCTATTATCTTTGTTGTACTTCTTGCGGCTTTAGCGGTGACTGCTAGTTTGAATTTAAACAAGAAAGATGACGGCAAAATCAAATACCTTCAAAATCTGATTTTGACTGCGCGCTTTCTTTTGTTCATATCATTTATTAAACTAATATTTGCTTTGAAAAGGAGATATAATAATAGTAGCACTTTTCTGTCAAAGCAATTCTACCATTAATGCTATAATCGATCAAAAATTAATAATGCAAAAAATACTTTGCCTCTGCACCTTATTAAAATTAAGTCTTTCGTATTTTCTTCATAAAAATGGAAAAAACAGTTAAAGTAGTCCTATAAAAGTAATTTGTACTTGAAAATATCGAACTGGAAAGAAAAAACCTTCAAATAGCCATTTGAGCTCCTTTTTATAAGACTTCGCTTTTATTTCTAGAAATTGTCCTGGATGAATTTAAACTTGATTTCGGAAAGTAAATTAATAGAAATATCAAGGTGTGCAGAAAGTCTCTATTCGAAATTTCAATTTCAATTTCAAAAACTTTATTTGGCATACATTTTTTTCAAAGCTCTGCAACCATGTGTAGCTAATTATACTGCTATTATATAGAAACTCGAACTTTGCGTTTTTAATGACATCAAAATCTTTACTGGAATTTCATTTATTTTGTCTAGACCAAATACCACAGATTATTCCATGGTTGATGCTTATTTTCTTATTGTCTCTTCTTGTCAGATTAACGTATATTTTTCCACTACGTTTAAACAGTCTTTCTATTGTATTTCATGAATAATTTATCGTATGTAAATTCCAAGTTCAGTAAATAGAAAAATTAGGTAGAAGTTCTAATAATATTAATTAATAGTTCTTATTTCTTATAAATATCTTTTCTAGATTAATTTTTCTCCATGTTCCTCATAAATCATCTCTTCTAATCTAGTTCTTATTAATCTACTAAATAAAGTAAATCTAATCCTCTCTAGATTTACTTTCCTCTATTTTCCTCATAAATCGTCTCTCTAATCTCTTAATTTTAAAAAAATTTAGAGATTATGTTATTTTTACTGCGATTATTTATTTAGAAACAAATTTCTTTGTTTTCCTTTTTGTACTGAAAATGTTGATAGTGATGTCAATAAGGCTTATAATGGACTGAATCTATGTATGTGTGCTTCTATTATTAGGTTTGAAAATAATAAATTAAATATGACAATTTATTTTGCTCCAATTTAAGTCCATTTGAGTTTTAAACTTCTGTATGGGTAATCAAAGGTGTAGTGACGTGAATTTGCGTATAAAGAACTCAATCTTCAATTCATTTGAGAATACAGTACCTTATGTAATTTATGGTATAATTCAATAATTCATGTATTCAATCTGTCAGTAATACACATAATTCGTTCATGGGTGGCCAACCGTAAATCTCTTTCAATCAGACTTTTCATGGTTGTGGATGCGTATTAATATCATAATTCACACTTTCACTGTCACTAGAAGGAGAAAGTGATTTTCCGTGACTGGTGGCAGACGTTAGGAAGACGGAATTCCAGAAAACAATGAAATGTGTCAGCGTACGTGACCGAGATTCAATTTCCTAGACGCTTTGTTGCGGCTGCAGTCATGTGCTGCGGTAGATTACATACAGAGAGAGACGCAAGGTCGAAACAGGAGTGATTGTGGTTTTGGAAAGCTTATGTTAACACATTTTGGGGAAGTCATAAAGGATAATGCATAGTTTTTCATTGAAGTGAATAACACAGAAAGCAACAGACTTTATTTCACCAATATTGGTCAAATATTTAACGATGTTCAAATGCATCAACAGGTGAAAAGGTTATGATCACACTGTGTGGGAAGAAAATTGATCTGTGTGCATTGGTGCATTGCTATATTGGCATTTATCTGGCTGTTTATGTATGAGAATTCCAATCACTTCAAATTCATTATAAATTTATTTGTAAAAAAAGGAACCTGATGCCTTTTCTTTGAACATGGCTAAATTTGATTGACCAAGGTTGGTGAAACCCGGCATTAGATATTCTGTTTTTAGGGTTTTGTGGTTTTGTAGAGGTGGGTTTGGAAGGCTTATGTTAACACAGCCTGGGGAAGTCATAAAGGATGATGCATTCTGTATTGAAGTGAATATAATACAGAAAGCAACAGACTCAGATAATCTGTTTTCAGGATATCTAGAGATATTCAAACCGGATGCATGAAACGAAATAGATTGAAATAAATGAATTGAATAATAGTCCAGTGCAATTGTACATTTAAGCTTGCATAAATCCGGGACAAATGAAAATATTTAGTTGTCTAATGGGTGCCTAGAGAACATGTAATCATCATATTCCACTGAAATTTCCTTGTGCTGAACTTTTTTAGTTTAATGGCAACAGCCATTGCGCATCATTCTCGTGAACACTGCCTTGTATTATATTTATTTTGCTGTTGATTAAAGCAGTTTATGTTATAATTTTGATTTTGTAAAATCGTTGATTGATTTAGGCCGTGTACCCACGGATCAACTGCTATCTGACTTCAATCAGCCCTAGCTAAGGCTAGGCGTACACCGGTTTGTCAAGACAATACAAGACGAGATTAGTCACGTTTAGTCACAGTATTCACATTTGCTTATGAGCAACACACCGATTAGTCATTGCATGTGCTGCTTCATAACAGCTATAATAACCAATGAGACAATGTCGTCTTGTCTTGTCTTGACTAACCAAGCCTTACATTTGGCTGATTTTTTTTTTTTGGTAATTTAACCTATCAGCCAATGGTATCTGGCACTGGCAATGCTGGGTTGCTGACTGAAGTCAGATAACAGTTGCTCCGTGAGCAATCATAAAGACTTCTCCGTATTTGAAATTGTGGCAAATAAATAAATTGTATCAATTGCAACTTCTTATAATTCCCTTCCTCTATCACGCAATTTTCGTTTTGAACAGGTGGTGACAGGCAAACCAAAACTGCGCGTGAGAGTCGAAGGCAAGAACTCAGTGTGGAAACAGCTGAGTCCCAATGTGGAGATGTCTTCTCAGCATGCTTCTGCTTCTTCTATTGGCCAGGGCCGCTACGCATTCGACCACGACCAGGCGCTGGGGCAAAGCAACACTTTCGACGCCAGCAACGCTGTTGAAGATCCGCTGCAGCTGCATCAGTTGCAGCCGCTCGCTATGCCTTTAACGTTTCCGCTGCCGCTGGCTGCGTTCGATAACGTCTTCATTCCTCCGCTTCCGCTGCAGCAGCAGCAGCAGCAGCAACAGACGTCGAGCAGAGCCGTGGCTCCCGGACAGTTTAGGACCGGACACGCGCTGCAACCGAAGCCTAGCGACAGTCCGCTCGACGCTAAACCGCTGGCTAGTCTTGCATAGTGTGCATACTACCTCAGGTGAATGTCACTGTCGGCAAAGACAATTAACTACTTAACTTGTCTATAGCAGGATCAATTCGCTTGTCTGAAATCAGCTGTTCCAGAGCAATATCACAATACTTAACCTACAAATGCTGAATCTATATTGAAAAGGTCTTTTAAAAAGTTATTCTTTGAAAGGTCTTCTTTAAAGAGGTCTTTTAGACTTTAAAGGTCTTTAAGACTTTCAAGCCTTTTGATTACTGTGGAAATCACTGTTTAATTATTACTGGATCAGCCGATTTATGAAAAGTTAATTGGATCCTGCTATGCAATTTATTCATTTGCCACAATTTCAAATACAGAGAGTCTTTATATGATTGCGCAATTGCTATCTGACTTCAGTCAGCAATAATTGAGAGTGCCAGATACCATTAGCTGATGAGTTAGATTGCTATATGCACTATAGCACTGATGGTGCTATACTACTTGATAGTAGATATATGGTCAAAGTATTTGACAGTCTTGAATTTAATGTTTACTGTTAAATGCGTGACGTATATCTACAGTCGATATATCTTTCCAATTTTCTAGGATAATAATTATGTTCCTAATCAAAATCAACAGTATTGACATTGCGGTTTGTAGTGGATCAAGATATTCAGTCTAGAATGCAATGGTTATTTTTTATTATTAATTACGGTCAGAAATGAGATTTTAGCTCGAGCCACCTCGTGTTTTAGTGGCGCGCTGCCGTCGGTCGGCTGCCTAAAACAGTCGTTAAGTCACGTCAAAGACCCTGAACTGATCAGGAGTGACTGAAAATTGACACCAGACCTGAGCCAGCCAGGTTACACGGAATTATTATTATTATTATTAAATGCAAAACGACAGTTGATTAATTTTAAGTCTTATTAATTAAGTGATGCATGATAGATGCATAATTCTTAATGGTTATTATTAAATGCAAAGATGAATAGTCACGACAATTGATTAATTTTAATGCTTATTAATTAAGTAATACATGATGGATCATAAATCTTAATGGTTATTATTTAATGCAAGATGATCACGACAATTGATTAATGTTAATGCTTATCAATTAATTAATGCATGATGGATGCATCAGTCAGTTGATTATATTTTTCCAATTTTCTTCCCCCAGGAAAACATGTTCCACCAAGCCACTGGCTCGTTTCAAACCGCAGACGGCCTCACACTACCAGCCATGCAACACGTACTAGTAGCAGGGTCTGATGGCCAAATGGTTCCCGCTTACCTCATACCAGTGGCCGCTTTGGGAGCGGCCAACCCCAACCTCCCTCGACACCCCAAACGGTCTCATTTTTCCCCATCACCGACCCTCCCTCCTCCATCCTCCTCCTCCTCACAAAGAGACACCTATCGTCACGAGCATCATAACCATCAGAAACAGTCGCAGAATTTGGTGGCGTCCGCGGTCCCCCATCCGGAACGGCTGAAACCCTTCAGACCCTCTCAGCCGCTCACGTTTGATGGGTTCACAATATCCAGTAATCGCACACGCACGCGTCGCACCATCACGCGCATCGACAGATGCCTCCTTATGCCACTAGGAGTGTGGTCAGGTGTGGAGGGGTGGAGGAGGAGGAGGTGGAGGGTTAAGGCGGTGGACAATCGGGGATCAACGACAGGTTAGTTATAGCAGGATTCTTTTAACTTGTCAGAAAACCAGCTGATTTCAACGTTGATAAACGAGCAGTACACATCAATCAGCTGTTTTCTGACAAGCAGGAAGTTATTTACTTGTCAGAAAACAGCTGATTTAAACGTTAGTAGAAGAGCGTACATCAATAAGTTTTTTCTGACACCTTAATTTTAAGAATCACTACTTGCTATACTTTTTTACGTACCGGCATTACCAGTTGATGGATCTTTGGTTACATTTGCAAAATGGATGAAAGTTTTTTTTATTCCATGAAGAGCTGCAAGAGCTGCAAGAGCTGCCTCAATTCTCGAATGAGTAAGGTTTTCGCTTCTGCGGCAATACAGAAGGACTCCGGAAATAGTATTAATATACTTTCTTGTGTAACTTAGTTTCATCAATGGATTCTATTTTTTATATTCTAATATTGTTATAATTTTATTATATAAAATAATATATTTAATATTTTATATTCTACCAAAACAGTAGACAATTGTCATTAAACTTATTAGTTTATTTAATTTATAGCACCAATGTGTTATACATGTAAGAAGTCAAAATAGCAACTAATTAAAACTTGAAATGAAAATAATACAAGAATAACCACGAAAAGATAGGAACCATTTAGTATGAATATTATTAATTCAGTGAACTTATTAATATTCAGTATTTAATATACGAGTAGGTACAATTTTTTGTTTGAAAACGTTGCTATTTTGGCTAACTGAAGCAGGAGTCGGCTGCAAAGCCGCAGAAGCGAAACCCTTCCTTTAAGCAGCTTTAACACAGCAAATTTACAATAATAATGATAATCATAGAAACAACAGATAACCCCTTGTAAAGATTGTTCATGAAATCATAACAAATTTTCAATGAAATTGAACTCAAAGATCCTGAAACGATTGTCAGATTCTTTCATTGGTTCTATTCGCATTACATGTTCCTTTGGATGATATAATTTTGCGGTGAATGAATTGAATTGGATTTTTGTGCAACTACTCGGATGAGGTGTAGATGTATACAATACATGTGTGTAGAATGGAAAACTTCCAGATAATAATAATATGGACTACAGTAGACAGCAACAATAGAAACCAACCTTTGTCATCATTTATTTATTTCATTTATCCACATACATATAAAAAATTACAGACAGACACTTAGGCTATACACCTTATAAAGACAAGATAAGATGACGTAGTCACGTTTAGTCACAATGGTTCATAGTTGTTGGAGCAGCACCGATGCCGCGGCTAATCGGTGTATGCTGCTCAAACAACCATGCAGTACTGTGACTAAACATGACTAATCTTGTCTTCTTGACTAACTGTATATAAAGTTTTACAAGCCTTATTTTGACATTATTATTGACATTTTGGTCATAAGCTGAGTATCAAGTAATTTTTGGCACTAATGTTACACATATAAGAACTTTCTTGTGTAACTTAGTTTCATCAATACAATAGTTTCATCAATGATTCTATTTTTATATTCTAATATTGTTATAATTTTATTATAAAATAATATATTTAATATTTTATATTCTACAAAACAGTAGACAATTGTCATAAACTTATTAGGTAATTAATTTATGGCACCAATGTGTTATTTATTTATTATTTATTTTTATTTATTTCTCATAAAATTACAAATAAAACTTTTCAAACAAACAGAAAAAAGAATCAATAACAATACAGTATTATACAAATAAGAACATAAGAAACTACTTCCCCAAAAGTGAACACATGTAAGAAGTTTAGTGAATGATTCCAATTTCATATTGCAGGTACCAAGCAGCATGTACGTGTTGAAACCTCCCTCGCCCGAGAAAGCATCATCCGGTTCCGAGCCGTCATTCTCCTACCAGATGTACGAGCACTCGCCGCAGTCGCAACCGCAACCGCCCAAGTACCGCACCATAGTTCAGTTGCGACCCGTTCAGACGGGCGGCGTTGGCGGCGTGGTCAGCGGCTTGATACCGGGCCTGAGGCCGTCACGTGACCTCGCCGGGGAGCAGACCGTGCTCAATGCCATACTGTCGCAGGAGCTGCTGAGAAAGAACTCCGCGGCTAGAAACGCGCCCATCATCGCGCAGACTGTGTATGGTGTTCGAAGCTATCGGTAGAGAACGTCAACGAACGCTTTCAAACGAAAAGTTAATTTTTGGATTGAGGGCAAGAGATTGATTTAATTGGATGTCAGATGTCAGTGGAACGTGTCACCAGAAGTTGTGATTTGTAATTGAAAATTAGAGTTGTTGCGTTTGAAAGTAATTTTTCAGAGTACATAAAGCCGCGGTTATATTGTAGGCTATGCAAGAGCTGACTAGGCTTCAGAGGAAAAGTTTGTAAGTTGTTGCGTTTGAAAGTTATTTTTCAGAGTACATAAAGCCGCGGTTATATTGTATGCAAGAGCTGACTAGGCTTCAGAGGAAAAGTTTGTTGTTGATTTATCGATAAGAAATTTATTTAATTGACTGCCAGATATCAGTAAAAAGAGTCACTCACCATTAAGCTTGAAAGTAATAATTATTGTTGAAAATGCATAATTTAATTGACTGTCTCTAATTTATTAAATCTTAAATTTAATAAATTTTAATTTGAGTTGCGATTGTTTTAAATAAATGTAGAGCTTGCAAAAAGTGTAGGTTACTAGATCTCAAATTCTTTTAAAAATTTTTTGGTTGCATCAACGACAATAAATTTATTTAATTTGCTGTCAGTTATCAGTTGAAAGTGCCACCTGTTGCAATTGTTTGAAAGTAATTTTTGAGAGTACATAAGGTCGTGGTTATATTGGATATGAGTTTTAGTTGACTAGGCCCAAACTCAAGCAGTTTGTGTGTTGAAAACTTTTGCACCCTTGAGTTTGAATTGAATTTATTTCATCTTTTCATATACAATAGAAAATATCTTTTGATATCGCCAGTAGTAGGCCTACAGTATAAGAAAATACAAAAATGTCACTACAAAACACTTTTTGTCATAAACAAAACGTTCGAGACCCAGTAACATGTTAATTTTAAAAGTTTTTCAAAAGTTGATTTGAAAAAAACATTATAACAGTCTATAGATTTATTCTATAAGCCAGTCATTTGTAACCTTATAAATTAGCATTTTATTCTTACACATGCAAGGTTTGTGTGAATTTTGTATAGCTAGGACACCAGGCATTAAGAGTATATTTTCACTCGTATCTACTAATACCAGATAGATAAATTACTTCAGCTTTCAATTTGCACAATGTGATAGTGCCAGATAGATTAATTAATTCAGCCTTCAGTTTGCACATTTTAAGAGTGCTGTGGGCGAAGTTCAGTCATAAAAGCCCCCCAGGAGCTCCTTTTCCTTTCAACCCACAAGATAAGCCACAAGAAGATAATATAAAACAATATCTATGAAACAAATTAGACTGCTAACACTGCATGCGTATATTTGATGCATTCGAATACATGCAAACAATTTAATCCGCCTCATTGGTTTCATAAATATTCTTTTACGACTACTAGTAGGCACGAGTGAAATTCTACTCGTAGGCGATCTAACTCGCATCCAATGAAACCGCAGCCTAGAAGTTGGCTATTCAGTTATTGACAAGAAACAAATTACATAATTGTCTATGGAGTTCGAACCTATGAGTAGAGAACGACAGTTTATATTTTGGTGGCTTTTGAATGGATGAAGAGTAATGCAATAAAAACCCAATGGGTGGGGTTTGAAACTCCATAATCGATCAGGAACTTTAAAATCAATTGCACTTATGTAGGTTGGACAGTGCTTGATAAGTGCACTTTTTGTGTCTTTTTTTAGACTAACCAAATAGTGAATGGATTATCTCTGGTTGGAAAAAAGAAAGAAGATCTGTTGTTATTTATACAAATTTTATTTTCATTTTATCGATAAATAATTTCGGTCTCACAATAGGAGTCCGATCTTACGATGTGTCAAATTACCTACCGATAAACTGAAAAAACTTCAATAAGTAACAACCAAACTTCGTCTTAGTTAGTGTTCATTAAGTACTTATAATAAATTCACTCATATGAAATTCACACAATGCACTGTCCTACCTTCATAAAAGCAATTAATAGTTAGGTATGTTATGGAGTTCTAATACCAACTCTGGCGATGAAATTTGGTTCCTTATTCAATAACTTCATCCAAATAATGTTTGCAATTACAAAAAAAAAGATATCTGGTGTTTGTTAGAAAATGTCACTCTGAAGTATCGATTTTTTGCAAAGTAATTTTTTGAGAGTGTATAAAAATGTGCCGTCTAATTGCAGATTGGGAATAAGTTGAAATAAATTATAGATTGTCTATTGGAGTTGGAAGCTATTGATAAGAACGACATTTTTTATATTTTGGCGATTAAAAGTCATGTTTTCTAAGTCCAGTATGTTTATTTTTGTTGAATGTCGAGAGAAATTTTTGTAATGGGATGCAGGTGTCCAAAAAAGGTGTCCGTTTACTTTCCTTACTTCACATGCTGGAACAAAGAAGTTAATGAATTTTGTATTCAACTGTGATTCTGTGATTTCATAAAATATTTTGCCGCCCTCAATGTGTAACAGTTCATAGTTGGTTTCATTCTCATAAACTTGAAAAATAAAATTATAGCATTCTATATTTACTAACCTATGTGTATCTCAAGAATAAATTGAAATACTTCATGGAGATTTGGCAGAACACAGAAAAAAATTGAACGGAGCGGGTTTTAATAGAACGTCAATTTAATGTTGTATCAAGAATACTAATGATTGATTCGTTAGGTTTGTTTTTAACTGGTTACTTTTTGGAACTGATTCTATTTTATTAGTAATTTTTTTCTAAATATCAGCTTGGTGGACTTGCAGTGAGGTAGCTGAATCGAAGTACAAAACAGTAATTTCATTTTTTCCTATTCCTTAGTTTATTAAATAGTTTGTACGAAACTGAACTAAGTTTTGTATTCTGAGGTTGGTTAAACTACGTTCTCACTCTACATCAAACCACAATGTAACTATCAGTTTTAAGAAAAAATCTATTTTTCGATTGAGATGTGGTGTCATTAAGTTAATTTTAACTTTTAAAATCCAACTTGAGATCAACGACTATCGGTTGTGCAAACTTGAGTGGTCCTTCTTATTTAAGAATCATTATCCATTTTGACTATTGAGTTGATAAATTTATGTAATTGTTCATGGAATTATCTTTGTAAAAAGTGTATTATTGTAACTGAGACTGTAGAATCATAATAAAAAAATAGATAACCACTTTATCGGATGATGAAGATTGATTAGATACCAGACTGTTGTGAAACTGCTATCTCAAAATTAGAAACAATCGAAGCTAAACAGTAATATTGCTAAAAATATATTTTTCAAATTTAGTTTATTGGATTCAACCTGCTACTATTTCAATTTGAGTGTGATCAAGTTGCAGGTGTAATCAAGTTCAAGTTGAGTGTAATACGTAAAATGTAGACTAATATTGAATTGCTGTACAATACTCTTTGGTCATGACTGCTATTTGTTGACAGCTTCATTAATGCAATAATCAGACTGAAGCAAAATAAAAGCAATTGTTAGTTTACCTTTCCTAATCCTTTTATAAGGTTTATAAAATTGTATGTATCATAATATAATTTGTTGACAGCTTCATTAATGCAATAATCAGACTGAAGCAAAATTAAAGCAATAGTCAGTTTACCTTTCCTAATTCATTTATAAGGTTTATAAAATTGTATGTATCATAATATCTAAAATATCAGTAGTAATTTATAGCATTACTACCAAAATAATGTTTTCATTAATTTATTATTGTCATTCGAAAATACCATTTCTTCAATAATATAGTTTAAGATCAAGAGACACATTGTAAGAAATCTTGGAAATAAAGTAATGAATAATTATAAGATAATCATATTTACCGCCTCAAATTACTCTTTTACCTTTTCCCTGTCACAATCCAAAAGCTTCTCTGAGGACAAAATCTGTGAAGTAACAGTCAAAATATTGACTGGTTTAATATTTTTCTGTAGCAACTTCAAAATCGAAGTTGAATTTTAAATTCCCGCTGAAATAGTTGAATAATGCGATCGCTGGAACAAGTAATAAATGCTACGCGCATATTTGAATTTTTCGCGGCAAACCGAGCAGCTGGAAATTAGTCAGCCGCTAGACGACCCATGAAACACGAAAGAGTTTAGTGTATCACTGTCGAGGACTTAAAAAGTTTAAATTTACCGCCATTAACGAAGATTCTGACATCTGGAACTGAAATAAACAATGTCAGCTGATTGAAAATGTCGTTGGTTGATAAATCTGATTAGCGTACATTTGAATTTTTGGCGGCAATTCGGTGCAACCCATGGAGGTAAGAATACATTATTCTTTCCTCCTTGGTGAAACGAAAGAGTCCAGTGTATCTCTTCGTCGCTCCTGGTTGCCTGGTAGAATTTTCGTGTACAGAACTATTAGCGCTGGAAGCAACTTTTATTTTTTTGACAGATTTGCTCGAGACCAAGGATTAAAAATCGAAGTTAAAGTCGATAATCGAAAATTTGGCAGGAATTTTATCCATTCGTGGCGGGCTGTTTGAATATTACCAAACTGCAACCGACTGGAGAAACTCAACTGATTTAAATTATATTTATCCAATTCTGTTGGTTTTGTCAATTTATACATTCTCAGCCTAAATATCACAATTGAGAGGGCTGGAATGATTAAAAATCATTAGCAAATCAACCGAATTAGATAATTTTCTATAAAAATTTAAATTTATTTATTGAGAAATTACAAATTCTGCAGCAGGAGCTGTATTCGGCCCACAATTAATTCATATTCGTCAAGGTTGAATAAATGAACGGTTTCTCTTGTAAATATTTTTATTTCATATAGACAAATAAATTCATGGGTATGGGTACAAGTACATAATAAAATATCACTTAATACACTGATAGAAAGCATTACAGTAAGAAAACTTATTCACTATTATTAATATTCTGAACAACTTTCTCGCTTTTAATATTAATTAAAATTTGTTATTTTTCAATATTAACTAACTTAAATTGAAAGATAACTATAGGTCGGATAAGAAATATCTAGACATATTGAAACAAGATTTATTCCTTGTAATTTCGATTCAAAAAATCACTTATCACCACATCCCATGATTCTGAGAAAAGTGATATTTTAAATGGAAAACATATTTTCGCTATTTTTTATTTTATCAAAAAAGTTTAATTCCTCTCAACTCTTTTTTTGCACTACTGGAATATCGAGGAGAATATTCTTTATACATATCTGTAGTTTAAATTTAAAGAAGTTGCAATTTTACACAATCTGACAATGCCGCTATTTTGTTGGCTGGAGGCTCAAGTGTCAACTTGTTCTATAAAAACTACAAGTGCATACTACATTTTCCTAGAAAAAGATTGGATTTTGTACGACGTATTTATGGTATCTAGATTTTGTGCTTCAAAATACTCTTTTTAACAATGATATTCACATTTTTCCTCGAGGGAGGACCTCCGGTACATCTTCCACAATAATAATTAATTCTGGATTCACCCCTACTTGTATGTAACTCACATGTTCAGATTTTTCTTAAGATGAGAGAAATGACTTTGAATCTTCTCCAATTCTGGACAATACTATAGAAGTCTTTCAAGATCTTCAAAGTTCTGTCCAAAAACTTGAACAAGATTCGACAAGACTTTTTAAGAAGTTGTAATATGCCATTAGAATTTTCAGTCGAATGCCAACAATCATTCAATCCCATTCATCATAACCACTAGCAAATTATAAAGGCTTTTTCTGAAATTGGGAAGGATTGTAGAACTGTTCTAGAATAACATTGAAATGAAAACACAAGGATCTTGTCAATTCTAATATTTATTTGTGTTCAAAATCATGGTCATTGTACCATAAATGAATAGTAAAATTGACAGAGTCCTTGTGTTTTCATTTGAATTAATATGATACAGTACAATGAATTTTATTTTGAATTCATCAAAACTTTGTAAAAATGAACTTATGCTTTGATTATTGTTTCCTTTGGCACAGCCTTATGAATGACACTGCTTAGGAGAATCTTCTATTTTATTGAACATCAGTTTTTCAATTCTATTTAATTAGAAGACTACTACTCTCTTAACTACCAGTTTCATTTAGAAGTATTTTGTACAAGGTCCAGCTCATACAGACAGTTTTTAATAATTTCACTAGTTTTAATTTTCTTGAGAAAATCAAAAGTATCAGAACAATAATCAAAAACAATAATATGTATTGTGAAACAATGGGTGAGGTGAATAAAAGCTAGAAGTAGCTAGGTCTAAGGTTTTTGTAAGCAAATGCTAAGCTTCGAGTGATTAAAGTTTGTTAGACTAGTCTAGGCCTAGAACTTGCTACGCTTTTCCGGACTCCTTAGCTCTTGCTTAAAAACGAAGTGAATAAAGAGCGACTTCTAGCTTTTGAGGTAAGAACTATCTAATAAAATCAGTAGCCTAGTCCAGGGCATGCTAGCTCTTTAGTCAGTCGCTGTTTGTGCGTCAAAAAAGGAAGTACTATAAGCAATGAGATTTATTTATTCATTTATTGTTTGTACTAGGTCTGAAAAGACTCATTGCACTAAAATCAGTACAAAATACATCTTGAAATAATTCCATACATGATAAGCAAATTACACAATAAAATGATAGGGTAGCATCATATCATTCAAACATCTCATAACGTAATTCAATAGTTCTAATTAAACTTATTCTCAAGATTACTACAGATATTAAATATTCCGAAGATTAAATATAGCTTTTAGTATTGAATATAAGTAAGATTAAAGGTAAAAGAGGGGAAGATATAAGTTCTGATTTCCGCGATTCCAAGTTTGAGTAGAGCCTAAAAGTAAGACTGCTAAATCGTATGAAAAACCAGTTCAAAGGGATAACAGAAGAGGATAGAAAAAAATAGTAATTTCTTTTGCACTGTCTGCAACTAAATTCTGTTGCAGTATAAAACCCTACGTTTTTAAATTAGATTACTTTATTCATGTAGATAACAATTATAAGTACATAGATTCTAGAAATGTACATAGGACATGTACATGGCCGTGAATTACAAAAAAATGATTTCAATACCTGATAATAAAACCTAAGAGAATAAAAAAAGAGTTGGAGCTAAGGAAGAGATAAATTCTTTTTTCTTCTGTTTCTTGATCAATCACATTTTTGATTATTTTTCCTTTTATCTGGTATCACTTGTGTTTGGGTAGATGAACATGAGTTGGATGTATTTTTAATTTCCATCAACACTGTTGATATATCAACCACATAAAATTCAACTATATTAGCAGGCATGAGCGTCATTTCAGCTTTTAAAATGGGGTGGCAAGGTCTGCCAGGGATCTGGGGGGCTTGGAGGCCGTGGCGAAGCGTGGTATACTTATTTGGTCATCGCCGGGTGTTTTGGGGGGCTGTTTAGGAAGGTCAGTTCTGGGGGGTATGGAATACCCCCATGTATGGGGGGGTCCGGGGAGCACCCCCCGGGAAATTTTGAACAATTCAGAGTGAAAAACCGAAAATCTAGGCTCTAAAACTACAACGTTTTTCTTACATAAATACTAAAAATTATGTGATATTTTCATAAAATAAATGATTTTTCCAGTGTAAATCAGAACAAAAGTTCAAGTTAACATGAGATGAGCAAATTTTAAAATGAAAACACGCACACTGATGAAAAGTATTTAACAACCTGTCAACCTCAATACAAAACCTCAGTATGAAACCAACAGCCTCAATAGTCCATCTGGATACATTGAGATTTGAAGCCAACTTATGGATTCGTAATAATATGTTAATAATTTCATGGTACTCAGCATTTTTTATGGATAGAGGTTTTTTACCAAAAGACCCTCTTATGTATGGGAGCCTACCATTCTACCAACGAGCATCAGACAAAAGGAAGGAACGGCATCTGAACTTGCATTGAAGAGGTTTTTAATATTAGTGAGTCCCTGCTCATTGGTACTTATTTTCGTGATCAAGAAGACAGTAATATTGCAACTGCAATTAGAATATTTTAGGAGCTATTGTTTAAATTTAAACCATCAATAATTGAACTATAAATAAATTTGAACTATCAATATTGATAGATAATTGTTTTCCAGCAAAAATTTGTTTTTGTTTCATTTATATTGACACTGTTCATGTTGTATCGTACAATGCTAAATAAATATTTTTGATTTGAAAATAAATATTGTATGAATATTTTGAAAATTTTGGATGGCCTGGCACCGCTGCTCTATATATTTGCGCCAGATCCCGACGTTGAGCAGAACCAATGCTTAATTCTACGTAGCTTTTTAAAATACATGTATAACCATTTTAAATGTATAACCATTTAAATCCTCATTTTTATTACAAAATAATACTAACTTATCTCTACTCTGATAATAATAAAACTACTGAAACTATAATCCTATACATATTAGTTTTTGGACAGCAAAATTTTCAATCTCTGTAGCGGACCCCCCCCCCCGCCACCTCTTAATCCGCCACTGTACTTGGAGGGTATCACAGTGATTTGAAATGCACGGGAATCTATGATTTGGGGCAAATGTCCAGTATAAATTCCAGTATATAAAATGTTATGGAATAGGGGAGAAATGGGGAGTCACAACCTTCCGACTTTCCACTTTCGCGAATAATGGAATAAACCACTCGACTTCGACTCTACTTTAGCGCATTCTAGCGGCAGAACTATCATGTCTCAACCTTCCTTTTTGTTTTTGAACATGAAAGCTATTATTGAGTGCCAGTGAAAATGTTAAATAAAAAATCAAGATTGTGCCACGTTTATAAACTGTAATTTTTCACTTGTTTGCAAATAACTGAAATTATAACTGCCTGATTACTAATTGATAATACGATTTTTGGGGTGGCAAAAAAAGGGGTTTGGGAATTTTGGGGTGGCAACTGCCACCCCTTGCCACCCCAAATGACGCCTATGTTAGCAGGTTTTGTTCCAATGTTGAAGCCACCTGGGATTTTGCAGGAAGTAGGGGTTCCCTTGCAGCTAAAGAACTCGTACAGTTCTGTCTCTCAGGAAGTTATCTTTTCTGTTTCCAGTCTCCTTCTTATCAGTTTTTCTTACTTGATTTTATAATGATGAGCATCACATGAGAGATTCGTGTGAAGACTACAAAATAACATATTATGTTTTATGATTAGACAGATCTAACCTTAGCTCATGCTAGCCCTAGCACTTGCTAGAGTTTTTCCGGACTGTTCTAAAGTTTTCCTTAGCTTCTTCTAACCACAGTTAGCAATAGTTTATTCACTCGATTTTTAGCGAGAGCTAGATCTAAGGTCTAGTTCCTACCCCCTAGAAACTTAGTTTTATTCACTTCACCCAATATGTGGTGAATCAATCACCATGTATTTTCAAATTAGTTCATTGAACGACTGAGAAACCGAACATATGTTTAGCAAAGATCTTTAATGAAATATTTGATAGTCTAATACGGGCCTAAGGCTAGGGGTACACCGGTTAGTCAAGACAAAACAAGACGAGATTAGTCACGTTTAGTCACAGTACTTCACATAGTTGCTTATGAAGCAACACACACTGATTAGTCATTGCATCGTAAGCAGCTATGTGAATTACTGAGACTAAACGTGACTAATGTCGTCTTGACTTGTCTTGACTAACCGGTGTACGCCTAGCCTTAGACGTCGCTAAAGCGACCCTACGGCGGTCTAAAACAACCTTTAGAAGAAGACAATTTATTTGAAGACCGTTTTATTTGTAGAAGACAATTCATGTGAACTACACATAAATCATTAAACTTGATACCAGTCAACTCCAGAGTTGCACCGATTTTGTAATTTTTTTTTCATGAATCAATCAATATTTATTGCCAAAAAGTAAATTGGTTAACAATACAACAATAATATTGGTTAACAATACAAAAGTAAAATTGGTACAACACTAGCATAAAATACAACATAACTTATTACCTTGAGAATGAATTTTAAACCATCAACAATATTGTTAACAATATGACACTACCGGCAAAATTATAATAAAATTTATTCCAATTATCAATTAAAAATATTTAATTAAATTAGACAATAGACACATCATTTTCACATATCTTTAGTTTATTTTTACTGTATTTTGACTTTGGATAATAAGCTATTTCTTATGCTATCATATTACTATTTAAAACCAAATCTTTTTACATACCTTTAGTTGGTAGCTTTTATGATGTAGCTTCAAAAATAGCATAATGTTATTGGACTTGGAAAACAAAAAAGTATTCATGGAAAATCTCTCACTGAAATCCCATTTGTAAACTGTATTCTATATTTTATACTGTATTCTGTACCTGTTTCTGTATTGTTTATTTTTGTACTGTTTATTTTAAGCTATCTGTTTAATTTATTGTGTCAGTATTTTTTGAAAGAATAAAATTTATTGATTGATTTCAAATCTTAGTTTTTGTAAAACTCTTAAATAGGTACCGTACTGTAATACCGGAGTAGATTTTGTATTTCATGGTGAATATGTGAATGATGATGTTATTTGCTATTGACGTACTTATTTATGATAAGTACCGTAGTTGAATAATTGTCGATTCAGCCTTAGAAAGAATATGTACATATCCTCATGTGAAACGTACGTTTCCGTGATATTATGTACGTTTACTCCGCTTTTGGGGAGTCCGATCCCACTAGACGTCAAATCTGCGAACAAGTAGAAACCAATCTGAAAAACTAACAATTCAATAAATGTTAAAGTGTCCATGTTACAGTATGGCATTGAATAATAACTTTTATAACGATGTCTTTTCATATAGCAGGATCCTTTTAACTTGTCAGAAAACATATGTTTCGGCCACCAGCATCACAATACTTAACCTACAAATGCTGAATCTCGCAGATTATTGAAAAAGTATTTTAAAAAGTTATTCTTTGAAAGGTCTTCTTTAAAAAAGTCTTTTAAAGACTTTAAGACTTTTAAGCCTCTTGTTTATTGTATCGAAATCACTGTTTAATTATTACCGAAAAAGCTGATTTCTGACAAGTTAAAAGGATCGTGCTATACTATTCTGGAGTAATAAAAAAATTTAGTTTCTGCCACATGCTGTTTAAATGTTTTTTCGCCTGTGTTAATCTTTAAAGCCATAGATATCTTGACTTCTCACTTTTGGATACATTTATGAGTAATATGAGATACTTATTTGCTCAAACAAGTCAAATTTTTCTTGACCTTTCAAACTCTATACCATGCATCTCATACATGTGTACCAAGTAATGAAGTTCGAATAAAACTAGTTGTCCCTTGGCCTGGTGCTCAAGAACCACTCACTATAGTTTGAATAAAACTAGTTGTCACTTGGCCTGGTGCTTAAAAACCACTCACTAGAAATGTTTTTGTCAGAAAGTTGTGACAGAAATTTTTTGTCAGAAATTTGTGACAAAAACGTTTCTAGTGAACTATACGTTTCTGTTCAGGGAAAGGAGAGACGATGTAAACAAACCTGCGCGTGCGAGAGTCTAGCTAGACCGATTCACAGTGAAACTACTGAAATAATAGTATTATTATTACAGTATCTGCATTACGTGATTCCAGTCTGACCTTGAATGAACGTATTGTGAAATGGAATTGGACAAAATTTTATCGAAAACAGCTGTGAGTCAACGCTTTTATACGCACGCAAATGCAAACAACTTGTTTTGGCCGTCTCCCGATTCCGTGAACAGAGTAGGTATAGTTTTATTCGAACTGTAGTATATTCGCTGTGTGTACGTAGGTGGTGAGGATATCGAAATTGACTCCCAGCGCTCACTGTGGATTTTTTGTGCAAAAAATCTGATAATTTAACATGGAAAATGGTAGGGCATAAGCATTTGAAGTATTGTCTCATTCCTAATTGTTAAAAACCGTTCATAGTAATTGCATCTTCTATTCCTTTCATGTTTTCAAATGTAAATTGATTCAACAAAAAAATCGGATCTCACGGTGTTGATTGTTGAATTGAATCGAGTGAAAAATCCAGTTCAAAAGCATTTTTATGATTGATGTGAGGTTTCGCGCTCATGATGCATTTTCAAATAATAACCAATGATAATGAACTCATTGGTTATTCTATATTATTAAAAGGCTGAGGTTTTTCGTTTTACACGCGGTGTGTGAATACCATATTATCCGATTGTCAAGAAACTTTGCATATTAACTTAAATCATTTTAACCCAAGGATGGTTCTTAGCCATAAATCAAGGTCCTGAACCTTGAGGAGTTCATTCTACAGGACTTTAAATGATAAATTAATAATAAATCGATATTTATAAAAGGCTGAATTTAATCTGATCACGGGAATCACACTACAGCCCAAACTACTTGACCCACAAACTTCGAATTTTAGACAAATGTTCTTTATACCTACAAGATACGGAATAAGAAGGGATTTCAAGATCTTTGGCCTCTAAGGATCAACAAAGGATCGATCCCATAGAAATCTAAGAAGAAGAACTGGAAAGATGAATGTCACACATACTCGGTTCATAACAAAACACATGATTAGACTTTCAAGAAAATAAATAAATAATACATACAGCTGTAGTGACTCATAGTCGAAATGGAAGTTTTGATTCAACCACAGTCTAATGAAATATTTATTAGACTCTGATTCAATAGTTGTGAATTCTTGGACTGATCTGGCTCATCTATCAACATATTCGGTTTAAATATTGATAATCTACTTGTAATTACCTTACTGGTAAGTGAATTGTTGAGTTATCAAAACGTTTGCGACATTAACCTGACTTTGGTCATTTTTCTTGGTAAATTTAGGTTTGGGCTGAAGCCTTTTTTCCTTTCCAATTATATTGAATTTTCACAAAATGAGATTCAGTTTATGATTTTTTATCAAAATTTTTAAAAAATTGTGCAATGAGGTGAGGTGGAATCTACCCGTAAGGGTCTCCCCACCAATGAAAGCCATACGATAGATAAATAAATAAATAAAATAGAAGCAATTCTTCAATTTTTTACAATTATTCATCGACCATATATATTTTCCCATGGAAAACTAAAATTGATTCAAATGACTTAATGATTCAAACTGATTTAAATGAGATTAAAAGTTTTTTGATGATGACATTCAATTTATGATTTTATAAAAATAAAGGCAACTCTTTAATTTTTCACAATTATTCATCGACCATATATTTTTCCCATATAGAAATCTATTATTATTCAATCTTTTTGCTTATAATTTCTATCTTGCTGATAGTTCTCAACTTTCAATTCAAGTAATTATTGTTTATTATCAATGCAACATTTTTCAAAGATTATTTTCGAATAATAACTTACATTGAATAAATTTCCATTTTCAACTTTAAAACCCCTTTAGGAATATATATGAACTTCCAAACGTGGTAGAAAAGTGGTATTAAAGATTTGAAGTAATGGGGGTATTCACAGGAATCACAGTTGGTCCATAAATTTTGCAGTTGAAGAACTTTTTTGTGTGGAATTCATGCAGAAGTAATGCGATTGATACCGGCCCTTCTTTGAAGATGTTGACCATCAACGGGAATTCAACTCACAGTCAGCACACTTGACAAAAGATCAATATATATATTACAGTATATTTAAGCATATTATGCTACATTCTTTAAGCTTATGAAACTGTGTTTACCCATCAAAAACAACTTGAAGCATTAATGCCATATTCACTTCTCTCACTCTTCTTCCCAATATTTTTCAATTGATTTTTGGCTTGGTTTAATTATTCATTACTTTATTTTCTGAACTTAATTATTCAATTCAATTTACTATTTTTGCCTTTACCCTGATTACAATTGAGAAACAATATTGAAACTCAGTTTTAACATAATATCCAACAACATTTCAAAGGGCTAATCTAGAAATAAATTCAATTCAATCTTTGATAAAAAGAGGAGAATTCAACATATAGCAATGTATTTTAGATATCCGTTACAAAGCTCAGTGGGCTGTTAGTAAGATTATATATATATATATATATCCTATTCTTTCTAACCTCATTATAAACTCTACTCCAATTCAGCTATCGCTTCGGTCAACCAAACAGACTATCTAAATGAACTAACTACTAATGCTACAAAAATTAAAAAAATTTCTTAATCTATATTAAATGAAATAGAGTTGTGTTAGTACGCTCGCTTATAACTCGAGAACGGCTGAACCGATTTAGATGATTTTTGATTAGTTTGAATCGTTGCAGCACTGGTTAACAGAATATGTATTGAGATATAAGAAAATCTCTTGAGGAGTTCATTCTACAGGACTTTGAAATTATCAATGTATCCTTATGGAGTAGTAATTTTTTAACTAAACGCCAAGTTTTTAGCTGTGAATTACTTTCAATGATAAGAAACAGATGTTCTTTATACCATTATGAAATGGGAAAAGTGCCAGTAAAGTAGGGGACCGTTTTGCATTTGTATGTATATTCCGCATTTATGGCTTGACGACTGGATCAAATTCATTGAAACTTGGAACAAAATTAATGTTCCTTATAGAAATGTGCGACGATGTATATGTAAGGATGATAAAAACATAGAGATACCACAATCCTGTATTATCAAACTTTCATTTTATCCTTGATTTTACACTTTCATTTTTTTCCTCTTTTTATAATATTTCAATCATTAGACTAGTTTGAATTGAAAGTTTTAAAATAATACCCTCCTATTATTATATTATATATTTTTTTCAATTCTTCTCATTTTCAATTTTCCTTCCATATACGCATATTAAAATATAAGTATTTTAACTCTCCATTATTAAAAATGCATGTTTTTTTTTCTTTAAAAATTAAAATTAAATATTCAAGTACAGTAGTAGCATTATATTTGTAACATGATTTAGAACTTGAATAAAAGAAAAATATTGGCATCCCAACACATATTTTACATAGTGGGGGCCAGAAAATTCAATTATGCAACATTTTAAATCCAGATGTGAGACTTAATATAAAATGATGATTTAGAAGGCTTTGTATTTATGAATTTGATGTATAATTTTGTGATTTTGAATAAACTCCTCTGGTGGTGCTGTACCCATGATCAGAGAAATTATTATTAATCCATCGAAAATGTATCCCAAATTTTCTATCAGTAACCTCATTAAAATTTACATCTATCAAAAAGGCCTAATCATATACATTTTTTTGGGTTCTATGTCTAAGTTAACATGCGAAATAGCGAATTTAATATTTTAATAGCGGGTTTTCAGTTTCATATATTATCTTTAAAATTTCATCTAACAACGTGCTTGCGGTGATTAGATATTTCACACAAGTATCCTTCACCTCAACGGGATTTCTCAGACCCTTAGCGAAGCATGTGTGACCTGCTAAATTTCTCAATTATAATCAGAAAGTGGAATAAGAGGGCGATACGGAGTTACTTAGATGAAACGAAAAATTTACAAATATAAACTAACTTAGCTCCCGAGAGCCGTGCCGCCCCCAGGCAAGTGCCTAGTGTGCCTAGTGGGAAATTCAGGCCTGAGTAGAGCCCTTCATCTGGTTTACGGTCGCGAAATGGACTGGTTTTGGCACGGTCGCCAAACGGACGGTCGCTTAGCCCCTTCGCCCACTAAGCAACTGCTATCTGATTTCAGTCAGCAACCCAGCGTTGCCAGATGACATTGGCTGATAGGTTAGATTACCCGATTACCCGAAAAACAGCCAAATGTCATCTGGCAACGCAGGGTTGATGACTGAAATCAGATTAGAGACAGCATACGTTACTGCACTTGTTTTGAGACGTCGTCGCGAAGTGAAACGTCGAAGAGATTATTGGGTGTACCCTTTAATAAGTTCAAGATTATTAAATGGACAATGCAGAAATACAGTACCGATATAAACATGTAGTTTTAAATGACAAACACTTCCTGAAAGCCAATTGTGGGTATGTGCGGCCATTTTGAAGCACCTGTGTCAATCTTTGAGTAGTCTATATTTATGGAAATAGAACTGGGAATACCAGACCTTCAGCTATTCCAAACCCTCCTTCTTCCACAAGGAAGTCTATTATTAATATTATAACAAGCAAACGACAGACCTTACAAAACCTATAATACATCCATGTGACAATAATTCTAAATGAGTAAAATTCTAATTCGAATGAGTTGGTAATATTAAGAATGCTTGAAATGATAACGGGAAGTGATATCACATTTACACAGAACAACTATTTTGGAAATGATAGTAGAATTTATTGCATAATTATCTATTGTAACTTATTCCATAATCAGAAAATGATATGTTTATTCTTCAAAGCACATAACTCAATTTCAAAAATAAATCCTTCCATAATTATTAATCAATTGAACAGTTTCGAATATTCTGAGGATTGGCCTATATTCAATATTAATCACAAATATTCATTACAAAAAGCGTAATTTCTGTCGTACAAAAGAAATTCAAATTTCTTTAGACTCAGTTAGGCGAGTAGATTATCATAACATTGGAAAAAATTAAATTCTTCAAATTTCACAATTCAAAAATTCTAATTCAGGGAACAATAGATGGGGAAACAAAGGCTCGAGTGCCTTCAATTCCTCAAACCTAGGCGTGACGAATGGGCTCCACCATAGCCTCCTCTAATACAATGTATTGAGGGGGGGGTATACAAATGTATTAGAGGGGGCTATGGCTCCACCAATAGTCGAGTCATTGAATAAATATATATATATATATATCCTTGGATATATTTCAATGGTTGAGTCGATCGTGAGCGGTGCTAGATACAAAAACATGTGTTCCATTCAAATTGTGTTTCCTTGAATTGCCCTGAGAATAGGACAGGATCTATTTTTCAACCGATAATTCTATCGCCTTTGCATAGTGAGCGGTCCTACATTTAAAAAGCATGTGTTTCATCCCTTCGAGCGAATTTGTGAAATAATTCAGTTGCCCACCAGTCGCTTGTCTGCGGCCACCCTAAATGATTGAAAACGGAACCTATGCAACGAGAGCAAATGAACGAATCGAGCGGGTTAGCGGTAGGCGAGTAGTTAGAGTAGTCGGTAAAACTATAGGCCGCCAAATTATATAAACTTAAATAAGTCAAATTATTAATCGACTCAAATAAGCCACGACAACACTATGTAGTATATTATTGGTAAGTCCAATATGTTGAAATGTGGTATACTTCCTGACGGGAACACACTATGTGAATGTGGAGAAAGCAGGATCCGGAGCACTTGATATTCAAATTTTTCAAATACAATATAAAATAATCAATAATCAGTGAGTATTCCCCACGAAGACAGAAGTCTGGGTGTGGGGAATAAGATCATTAGCAAAAATTATAACAATAATAATCTGTAAATTAGACAAACATTTTCATTACACTATGCTTTGGATTATCTACAATCTAAATCGATAAATATGTTTGATATTACTATGTCATTTACAAATGTAGAGCAGTCAATAACTAACTACAAGAAGCTAATGATGGTTCGCAGGATGCTTCAAAAGACATGCACTCTTGATGATTTAAGATATTTTCATTTTTTACGAATTATATCATTTTTAAAACCGAACGATAATTATTTCCATTTTTACGAATTATTATATAGAATTGTGTGTGTACTTTGACATAGATAACGGGAGAGGAGCTCAATCGGACTTCATGTCCATTGTCAACCACATTATTGAATGTTTTTAAATGATACAGTAGTTGTTCACATAATCCAGAAGATTCATTTCGTTACACGTCTCAAGCGACAAAATGTTTGTTTACAGTTTTTTTCATCTCAATAGAGTCGCTTTCTGCAGGTGCAGACAGACCTTCTTGTGGCAGACAATTAACTTCTGCTCGCCAAGGGACATGGGCGCCCATACACGGGGGCGAGCCCCCCTCCCCCCCCCCTAGCTTTTAGGGAAAGAGAAAATGTAGGCAAAGTTATTGTTTTCAAAAACAATTAGAAAAATCTAGTCATTTTTAAATATAAATTGAGAACAAAAACATAATATGCCCGGTTTTTCAGTCGTTCAATAAATAGTTTATCGATTCCATAGCGCTATTGATTCAATAAACATGAGAATTGCGTTTTTTAAACACTCGATAACGCTATTGGATCTATAAATTACTCAATAAACTATAGAGCCAAAATCCAGCACATAAATATTTATTGAACCAATAACTGCACAGCTGGAGATTATTTTGATCAATTTTTAACATAGGTTAGTTTGTGTTCCGTTTATCATAAGTATCTCGGCTTCCAATGGAGATATCGATTCAAACTTATTCTCATTCTTTACAAAATTAATTTTTCTATAAATTGTTCTATTACCATTCTACTCTTGACTCTAGTAGTTTCAGAGTTATTTGTGAAAGAATGAAGAAAAATACAGATTTATTACTTAAAAATTTTATACTTCTGCAAATAAACGTTTACATGATTGTTTTACTGAAAAATGTTTCATATAAAATTTGTAAAGCGTGAGAAAACGTCCATCAATGTTCTGTACAATTTGAGACCGAGTAGGCCTTTTATCTTGTCTACTTCAAGGATGATAAACTGAGGACGCCCCTAACTTTTGTATGAGTGAACGGATCTTATCAAACAATAGCTCCTTCTTTTCTGCTCATCAAGGCTCTTGAAATTCATATATGAAATGATTCTAAATTCGATCAAAATTGGAAAATTTATTTTTCGAAGGATCCTTTGACTTCATTCCCCATATACCGAGAAGAAGGCTGTTTTCTGTTATCAAACACATCTACCTTGAATGCCATTGATGATGAAAAATTGTATTTGGTCTCAAATTGTAGAACAGATTCTCCTCTTTCATTTGCAATCATTTGCGACCAAAATATTGCATTCTCAAGTTGAATACATTTGGTTTTGTAAGTCGAAAAATCCTCAAAATTCTTCCCTTTTTCACGTTTCGATCAATTTTTCACCACACAAAAAGGTATTTGAGCCGATTGTACAAGTAGAGAATAAAATTTCCTATAATTAAGCCCAGATACATGTTATTAACTTGCATAAATCCCAATTCAGAAGCTAATTTAGTAACAGAAAAATATGGAAAAACGTGAAAAATAGTTTTCTTATTTTTTAGATTGCGTGTAACTTTTTTATGAGAAGGTAAAAAATATTGAAAAGGTGACCAATGAAAGAAGAAATTCTGCTCTTTTAATGCATATTAATACTTTCACTCTCAAATGGCTGATAGAAAAGGAACACGCAATCTAAAAAGGTAGACTGTAGAGAAAATAGTTACTGACAAAGAATAAAACAGATGAAGGGGTACAGGTACCCTAACCTACAAAATGTGGCATTTGTTTACAAAATAGAGCCTTTTGCGATGTTGCCAGATTCATTGAACCGATAAATCGTTCAATAGCTATCGGTTACATAAAAATGTTTAAGAAACGCAATAAGTTTTATTGAATGGATAAATTTATTGACTCTATAGCTATTGAATGATTTATCGAACGACTAAAAAACCGGGCAATAGTGAATTATAATATATATTGTTGGTCAATAAAGGGTGAGTTATATATATGCAGGGCTTCATTCGTGACGGTACGGAACCTCTGAGAGTAGAAGACAACTACTACAACCACTAAGAGTAGTTGGGTAGATTGTGTAGCCTATATAGGATAGGTGTTGTGACAAGGAGTGTCAGGTCGGGTCGAGAATGAGGACATGGGAGACAACCCAAAGAAGACAAAGTTATAAGGGGAGGAAGAGAGTGAGAGGGTATGAGGCGACAGACAGAGAAAGAGGGAGTGTGAATTGCAAGGAAATGAATAGACGAAAAGGAATGTGATCGGACAATGGACTGGAAACAAGTGGAATTGGCTAGACTGGAAAATGGGGAAGTTGAAAGGGAGAAAACAAAAGAGGCTGCTGACCTGTACAATATTATAATACACACACCAAAAACACTTCACTAAAACCTTACCAACACAGCTTGCAAGCTCACACCACACTTCTAAAAACTTTTTCAACGTGGCCTTTTTTTGAAGATCGTCAAATTTTATTTGTTCAAGGTTGGTGAAACCCAGCATTAGTTTCAAATATTATAATCAGACCCATTTAATTTTACGCTTGGCATTAGATAGATGGTAGAGAGTTGACCGTAGAGTATGATGGCAAAGAAATAAAATCTCTTCATCCACCATCCATTTATCTATCTATCTAATGCCAAGCGTCAAATTAAATGAATCTAATTATACAGTAGTTGCTATTTGTATACTGACAGCAGCTCAGCCGTACCAATGGATAGTACCTTGTATAGCAGGATTCAATTCAACTTGTCATAAATCAGCTGATCCAGTGATAATTAAAGAGTGATTTCCACACAATAATCATAAGGCTTGAAAGTCTTAAAGACCTTCAAAGTCTTTAAAAGTCCTTTTTAAAGAAGACCTTTCAAAGAATAACTTTTTAAATGACCTTTTCAATAATCTGCGAGATTCAGCATTTGTAGGTTGAGTATTGTGATCATACGCTCGTCGATCAGCTGATTTATGACAAGTTAATTGCATCCTGCTATACAGTGATTCCTTGTCTCTGTACTACTTTTAGAAAAAACCTTTCTAAGCTAACTTTTTATAGTGCGATTCACGTCAAGAAGTCAGCATTGCTTAGATGGGAGTTTGCTATCCTTGTTCAGCACAAGGCAGTTGCTGATGTCTCCATCCTATTCGCACTGTGCATTGTTGTCGCACACAGTCCCACCAAACACGTTTGGTGCAGTTTTCTCTTTCTCTCTCAATGAAACTTGGCATCAATGCTCCTCATTTAAACAATGCTGACTTCTTGACGTGAATCGCACTATACATTTTATGCCAACAGATAGTGCTACAGGAAACTATTTGAGGTATTTACCAAAGTTCTATTTAAAATTATTATTTTTGAAAAAGAAATAGAGCCTGCAAAACTTCGATTCTTCATCTTTCTTTAGGCGCCTTCGATTCTCTATCTTTCTTTTAGTTTTCAGGGGTGAATTATTATAGATTCAGGGACGGTCGCCACCCCTGCCTTCGTCCGCTACAGTGATTGAAAATTTTGCTGTCCAATTACTTATCAAAAACGAATATGTAAAGGATTATAGTTTCAGTAGTTTTATTATTATTAGAGTAGAGCCACATTAGTATTGTTTTGTAACAAAAATGAAAATTAAACTGGTTATATTATAAATAGGAACGTAGAAAGCATTGCTTCCGCTCAAAGTTAGACACCTCATCGCGCTTTTACCGATTACGCCTTTCTTTAGCAACAATCCTTATTGTCAAAGGCACAATAATTTGATTGATTTAAAATTAAAAGATGTATTTGTTTTATTTTATCATACTTAGTTAGCATTAGCAATATCTTGTTGAGGGTATGGTTTAATATTATGATTTAAAATATTAAAAATGAAACAAGTTTTCGAATGTAACGTTGTTTGTTCATTGCAACAAATTCATATAGTTAATTATCTGATCATTTTGTTTTATTTTTTTGATTAGCGTGCGTGTTTTCATTTTAAAATTTGCTCATCTCATGTTAACTTAAATTTTTGCTGTGATTTACACTGGAAAATACATAATTTTTATAAAAATATCAAATAATTTTAGTATTTATGTAAGAAAAACGTTGCAGTTTTAGAGCCTAGATTTTCGGTTTTTCACTCATTGTTGAAAATTTCTTAATTTTTTTCGGTGGGGGGGGGGAGGCGGACCCCCCCTCCCCTGTATCTTGGGGGTTTTCAGGGGGGAATACCCACCAGACCACCCCCCCAAAATTCAGACCTTGATCCGCCCCTGCTATCTTCAGGCGCAAACCGCATCAAAATCGGTCCACGAACTTTCGAAAGTTGGACACTGAGTGGTCACAAGAATATTATTTTTTTGAGGGTGATGAAGTTATCAGCAGTCAGATAAAATCCATTGGGCCAGGGTTCGAGCCTGGTTGACGGAAGGATTTTTGACAAATACGGCCACTCCCGTCTTTCGGAGGAGACGTTAAGCCGTCGGTCCCGACTGCCTAAAAAGTAGTCGTCATATCTCATCATCACCCACTCATTACCCACGCACAAGCCTAGAGCTCATGTGGGCATCATCCTCAGAAAAAAAAAAGGAAAGACATAAGTGGCCGTTTCTGTCAAAATCCGTTCCGGCAACTGTATTCGATCTTGGAACCTTTGGATTATCAGACAGGCGCTTATCGCCCACGGCTACGGACCACTCTAAATATAAGAAATTTTAATATATAAGATGTATTTATCTTATTTTACGAAGCCATAGGTCAAATTTTCGTTTGTTTTTGACTATGGTACTCATCACTAATATCTTAAGCCGCAGTCGCTCAAGATCAAGATTACAATTTCTGTGGGACCTTGACTCAGTGAAACTGCACATAATTTTAAAACTGGCACCTTGTCTGTATGAAACCTTGCTTCTGTGACACTGTTCCTTTTAGAACTACTTGCTTCTACGAAACCTTGACTCTATGACACCGCTATCGTTTAAAAACAACACCTTGTCTCTGTGGGACCTTGTCTCAGTGAAACAGCACATAATTTTAAAACTGGCACCTTGTCTGTATGAGACTTTGCTTCTGTGACACTGTTCCTTTTTGAACTACTTGCTTCTATGGAACCTTGTTTCTATGACACTGCTTTCGTTTAAAAACAACACCTTGTCTCTGTGAGACCTTGACTCTGTGCAACATCCCCTTTCATCTTCCCATTTCTTAACCAGTATCCAGCGGTCTGCTTGTAACCTGGATATAAGTGAACATCTGCGGCCAACTATTGCAAACAAATATCGTTAATTGTTCGTATCGTCGTGAGAAAAATAATTATTTTAGCTTGTTGCTTTCCTAGATCGAGCACCTGGGGCTAGGATTGCAGACAAGTGTTGATCTAGGCCACAAGTGTTGGAACCCCTGCGGTCTGTGTTCGATGGGAATCGCGTCCTTTTTATAATTGCCGTAATTATAAGAGCAGCTTGCTAGCCATTAGACAACCCTAGTCGACAATCGTCCAGCAAGGCAGGAATATTAAATGCACACGTGTGCGTGTCACAACGAAGGAAAGCTTGGTCGAACCAATAACAAAAATGTGCTACAGTGAAGAAATCTAGGGTCCCACAAGCCTTCCAATTATCAGTAAACGTTTTACAACCCGAGCAAGCTCTTTCCATCAGGGGTTGTAGCCATTATGTGTGAAAGAAGACTGTGAATATATCTTTCCTCGTTGTGACCTGAATCATGCTAAAATCTGAAAAACAGACCAATTAACTGCAGCTGGTTCTACACGTGCATCCCTTGAGTGACGGAAAGGTTCGAGCTATTAAATCTTTCGTCCAGTAGTATAGAAAACATTATTGTGAAACATGTAAACACGGAAAATTTTGACCTACTTGGGAAACCCACAACACAGTAAAAATATTTGGTTTACTAGAAATTCTCTTCATAAGATAAAATCAGATAAGATAAGATCAAATCAGATAGGATAAAAAAAATTAATGGATTAAAATATTTATTTATTCAACTATTCAACACAGCATACATGTACAATATACAGTACAATATCGTCAATTACATTTCCATGTGTAGCAAATTGATACATTATTCAGCTCCTCTCGTCTCCTCCTGCCACCTCTTTCTTTTTTTTATCCTCTTCTCCTTCCCCTGCTCTTCTTCTTTACCATCACCTCCTCTCGTCTACTGCCGTCTCCTCTTATTCTCCATCCTCTTCTTCTTCTTCCTCTTTACCTTCTTTATCTGTTCCTCCTTCATCTTATTCCTTTTTTCTTCCTCTATCTCTTCTTTACCTTCTTCTTCGTCGTCACCAACTCTTCTCGTCTCCTTCCGCCTTCTCTTTTTCCTCATCCTTTTCTTTTTTATCCTCTCCTCCTTCAGCTTATCCCTTTTCTTCTTACTCTTCTTCTTCCACTCTTCTTCTCTACTCTTGCATTGCCACCCTCTGGGGCCGCACTCAGTTGCTAGCATAATCATCTTGAAATTACTTTAAATAATAGAATTAAGAAGCAAACGATGAGTGTTTTTGAAGTTTTAATAAATTCTACTCAAATTGTGTTTGAAACCAAACTTCAGTTGACGTAATGTTACGTTACTATAGTCGTAATACACACTCGTAACGTAGTGTAGTCAGTTTCGAATCAATGTCAACTTTCATTATACCCGCGAAACTATGCGAGCAATTCGGTTAGCCCGCGGAAAAAATTCTACATAAACTGAACAAAATGCTAAAGTGAATATCACAAGGAAAGCCACTCACCTGATTAACTTCTTCCACGGGAGAAACACTAACCGGGATCACTATAAAGATGTGTTAGGTCACTAAAATTATTTTTAAATCACTCATCAATAAACCACTATAATAATTATTTATAGATTAAGACGTTCCACCACTAGACATCAAAGCCATTTTCTTAAACAATGAAAAATTTTATTTCAAAAATTATTTTCAATCTATGAAATATGCAACACGATAACACAGAACTAAGGAAATACACGGTTTGCAGTGGTTGCAACAAATTTTATGTCGAAAATTATTTTTAATCTATGAAATAGGCACCCACTGTAACACAGAAATACGGAAATACACGGTTCGCAGCGACTGCTAGACAACTAAACTTTGAGGAACAGTCTTCAGAGCCCAAAAGAGGGCCTCAAGAAGTGCCGTTAGTCGGAGGGTTGTTTTGACAATATTTGGACATGAGGTGGGAATCGGGTCAATGAACCTCATAGGAGTTGGTCACATTCTCAAGTCACTCTTCCACCCTCTTTTTTGGCTTTGAAGAAAGATGAATTACTTTTCTTAAAAGTGTGAGTTCTATCTAAGTGATATTTCTATCTTTCCAAAATAATTTTCAAAGACATTCAACTAGTAAGTGCGTTTTTTGTGATTTTTCCAGAAGTAAAAATAGGTACCATATCAGTGGAACAGTAGTAAAGCTTTAGTTGCATTTCAATATTTAAAGTTTTTTCACAAAATTATAATATATCTGCTTTGTTATATTCGTCGTCACCTCTCTTATTATAATCCCTCTCATTACTCATGCACAAGCCTAGAGCTCATATGGGCATCACCCTCTGAAATCTTTCTACACTCACCCGGTGTTATGAAACCCACCTAAAACAGTAGGATCACTACGTTTCTCATGATTAATATTTTGTTTTGTAACGTTTTTGGAACGAATTACAATCGTTACATTAATTACAATTACAATTTCAATTGTAATTAATAAATAAAAATAAATTACAATTTTACATTACAATCGTAATTATAATGACGACTGAAAAAGAGGAGAAGGGGAAGAAGAAATAGAGGAAGGTGGAGGAGAAAATCGAGAAAAGAAGAAGAAGAAGAAGAAGAAGAAGAAGAAGAAGAAGAAGAAGAAGAAGAAGAAGAAGAAGAAGAAGAAGAAGAAGAAGAAGAAGAAGAAGAAGAAGAAGAAGGAGAAGAAGGAGAAGAAGGAGAAGAGGAATAAATAGAAAAAGAATAAGTAGGAGTAGAAGATGAGAAGGAAAAAGAAGAAGAAGAAGAAGAAGAAGAAGAAGAAGAAGAAGAAGAAACTACAACGTAGACGCGGCATCAGAGATAGAATGTAGGTTATTGTGAGGGGGTGTGGGGGTTGACACTTATCCCTTCCATGTCTCGGCGGCATTTCATGGGGGGCCACAACTTGTACGACGATCCCCTTGTACGAAACTACCCCCTGTACGAAACTTTCAATATTTAGAAAATCAAGTTTTACCCCTTGTACGACAAACCAGTTGTACGACTTCAACAATTACAAAATCGTTCAACCTAAAAAACCACTTGTACGACTATCCCCTTGTACGAACTACCCCCTGTACGACTCTTTTAAGATTGAGAAAACTACGTTTTACCCCTTGTACGACAAACGAGCTGTACGACACCAACAATTACAAAATCGTTCAACCTCAGAAACCACTTGTACGACTCCACCCCCTGTACGAAAACACTGTGCTGCAATCTAGCGGCAAAGCTGCATCGTCCCAGGCATTACTTACTCTCTACACTTGACTGTCTTCCAGTGAAAAGCATAAAACTACAACAGTCATGAAGGCACTGGCCACTTGGTTTGCCTAGTAATTTTGAGGTTAGATATTATGTGTTTCATTTAAAGATCAAATTCGATTTGCTAAAAATTTATAGATAGTGGGTGGAAAAAGTCTTTCACTCGGTGAATAAGATTCCATTCAATAAAAATAATATGCTATGCTATGACTCTGAAGTATCAGCTCAACACAACAAATCAGAACCAATCTTTTGAACAAAGTTTTTTAAAAATAGCGCTAAGCTAATCTGTATTACAGAATTCCACAATGTCAGCAGTAGCAGGTCGGTCTTGATAAAGGAGGTCTTGATATTTTTCGGTATCACAAACTTCATAAACTATGCCGCTAGAATGCAGTACAGTGTTGTCGTACAGAGGGTAGTTTCGTACAAGGGGTGAAGTCGTACAAGTGGTTTCTAAGGTTGAACGATTTTGTAATTGTTGGTGTCGTACAACTGGTTTGTCGTACAAGGGGTAAAACGTAGTTTGCTCAATCTAAAAAGAGTCGTACAGAAGGTAGTTCGTACAAGGGGATAGTCGTACAAGTGGTTTTTGAGGTTGAACGATTTTGTAATTGTTGAAGTCGTACAAATGGTTTGTCTTACAAGGGGTAAAACGTGATTTTCTAAATATTGAAAGTTTCGTACAGGGGGTAGTTTCGTACAAGGGGATTGTCGTACAAGTTGTGGCCCCCCCTTATCCCTTCCATGTCTCGGCGGCATTTTATCACATATATTCTCATCTTGCCAGCTGAAGGGTTTATTCGCGCAGGACATTCAGGTGAGTTAACATCTCTCAGTCAGAGATCCTTCTTTAGTTTGTGCCATCTTAGAAACTAGTGACTTACGTGTTCAATCTTGACTTTTGAGAAATAAAGAGTTTTTCCCAATATTTTCTTCTTCAAGAATTTCAATTATTAAATTTTTTTATATTTTCGAAACTAAAAATCTACATTTTGACTCCCTCAGGCTGAAACAGTATAGCGCCCTTACTATCTTTGGACTTGGGTAATTTTCTCAACTTTTACAACTTTGTGTGTTTATTTTAAGAATCTGTTGAATTTCAAATTCAACAACTTGACTTACTCCGTGAAATGTTACGCTAAAGTCAATCCCTAATTAATTTGATTAGATTGAAATATGAGAAATTAGTTTTGATTTTTTAACTTTTAAAACTTTTTTCCGAGCGGTCATGGGTTAGTTGATTTTTACCACTTATTCTGGCGAATATTTGAAGTTTTCAGTGCTTGTTTTAGTTTTTATTGTTTCAATAATGTTATATACTGTAGATAAATTTATTATTTGGTTACTTTTGTTGGAAAATGATTGTTGGAAATCTTGATTAACTCTAAAGATAAAAAGTTTTGACTATTATTTAACCAATTCGAATTGAATTGATAATAAATAAGTTTTATTGATTTGAAGAGGAATCCGGTAATAATAATTCAGTCAATATTATTGAAATACAATAATTTTGATGAGTTCTCTCAATACAATTTTCTCATAATAATTAGGCTATATTAAATCGAGTTGAATTTGAACTGTTTTTGCAATGTAAACTTGTACAAATGTAGACTTTACTAGGCCTACTTATCGCGAAATTATATTTAGATTGATATTGTTTTGAAAGTATAATGCAGTTTTGTTCCAAGTTTTTAAATTTCTCAATGTTAACAAATTTTCCCCTGTGATTTCAAACCACTAACAATCATAATTTGCAGTTCGAAAGAATACAATAATTATAATCCTTTCAGGTGTGGCATTTTATTTCATTCTGTTTTCCAAAATTTTCATATCAATTGTTGATCAAGAAACATCCAAACATTTTTTAAATTCAAAATCCTGAACAAATAATGAAAGAAATTCCCAGTTCTATCATTATTCAAATAAGGAAGTATTCCTTGTAATGCTATTAATGAATTTACTCTTGAAATTAGTTATTATACATTATTTTAAATGAATTTTCACTTTAAAATATTTTTTTTTTCGAATTTTTCATAGGCTATCTCTTTCTCTCTAATCTATCTTTCTTATCTATTTCTTTGTATCAATGTGTTCAGTAGTGGGTGATATATTTCTTCCAATGTGTAAATATTCGTGGATCATGATAACGTTCCTAAATATTCAGTTAAATTTCAACCCTTCATTGGTTTCTTTCAGTGTATTCTTATCTTCTTTCTGATTTTCATTTCTTGATTTCTCATTCAGTTTGAAAATGTTCATTTATTTTGAATTATGATTTTATGCTTTTTTATAGTATTATGATTCTATTGATTTATCTGAATTTGTTTAGTTTCTCGACAGAAATATTAAATTATTCATCTGTTTCCGTAAAAAAATAATAGATAATTAGATTAGTATTCTTGCCGGTTCGATCGGCATTTACAAATCTATCTTGTTAATTTATATAAATGAATGTTCATTTTACTCATGCCCGGTTTTTTAGTCGCTCAATAGACAGTTCATGGATCCAATAGCACTATCGAATCAATAACCATGTGTTTTCAAATGCAAAAAAAAGTTATGATTCGATAAGTTTATTTAAACCGGGCATCAGTAATTTTCGCAGCTGTTAAGAACGTCAGCAAGATTTTATCTCGTGAAATATCTGATAGTGGAATATGACAGTAGTTGTAGTTAAGGTCATCTGTGTTCTAGAGCATTGAAAAAATGATATAAGAAATTTACATTTGTTTACAGAACGTCATCCGAAAATTAAAAGCGATCGTGAAAAGTGATTACCACAAGTGAGTAATTTGAATTCAGTATTCAGCCTACTTTATTGTTTGATTGATTGATTTATTATGCGGGTACGTAAATGTCGTAGAATTTTCTTCTCCTAAATAATAAATTTCTAAATTCTCCATAGAATTCAAGTTGAACTTTGAAATTCAAGAAAAAAATTAATATTGAAAAATATATTTGAATTTATAGGCCTATTTTTGGTTGCCATGACAAAATTGTGATGTGTTAAGAATTTCGTGTTCTTTAATCAAATTTCAATTTTTTTCGATCATCAATAAGTGTTCTGTGCTGTGTTTTAGTGTTATATATTTTTCGGACTTCATAAAATCAAAAAATACTTTTGATTTTGAATGCTGATGTCTGTTTTCTAAGTGGAAACAAACTTATTATTGTTTGATTCATAACCGGGTAATCCATTCAATAATCTTCTCTGTCTGAATTGGATACAATTTTTTTTCACAGTAATTGAAGATTTTCAGTGATAATTTGAATGATGTGATTTATTTCATTAGAAGAAAGTCATTCGCTATCCACCAAATTGAGAAAATACTACTGTAAAAGGCTTCAGCTCTTAGACAAATATGAAATTTTTTTGATTACAGGATTAGCCATTATAAACGGTACTGGAATCTAGTACCAGTAGGCTACTAAAAATTTTACCATTTCAGTTCTGTTTATTTTGGCTATTACTCACTGTATAAAGTGGATTATAACTTACTTTGAATATTTGTTTGACATGTGGACTATATTTTGAATTGAATAAGTTGACCACACGAAAATTTATTTAAAAATATTATTTCTTTTTATTCAGATGCCAGCGATAACTCGCGCAATGGCGCGGAGGGCAAGGGCAGCAGCCCACCCTTATCCGCCAGTCGAGCCCGCTCCCGCGGACCCACAAGATGCCAATAGTAAGTTGGAAAATTCCCAAATACAGTACTCTGATTCTGCAAATGTATAATCAAATTAGATCAATTCTCCCCAATTAAAAGCTCAATTGCAAAAGATACTGATCTCATATTAAAAAGGTGAAATCATATTCTGATTTTTAATAATGCATGTTTTTCATATTCACATTATGTGATTGATATTTAATCATAATCATCTCACATAATTATTCTGTGAATATGTAAATATGGATTGCTTGATATAAGAATCAGAATTTAGTATGATTTTAATACGGAAATGTGGATTATTGTGTTTTAAATCTTTATCTATTCTACTGGTAATTATCACTATTTCAAAAAAAACACTGAGGGCCGGTTCATGAGCTTGGGATTTAGCCAAGTCCTAGTCTAAAATGGTGGCTAGCGTAGCATCGACAAACGTTAGCCTCGACACTATGTATTAAGGGCTCTCTATGCTGCCACCTTTTATAGAAGTGAATGAGCGTTTTCACATCTTAAATTTTAGAAATTAAGAACAACTGGCAACGTCATTACTCTCATCTCTATTTTTTGCAAATATTTAATGTTGCTTTTCTTTCGTTCTACAGTTTTGAAATTTGAGATATAATTATGTTAATAATATTAAACAGTAATATTTTATTCACAATATTGTGATATTTGAGACAGTCTAAGTGATTTGTTTTTTCTCTTACAGTGCGAGCACTAGCAGCGGTGCAGCGTGTGCCACCACCCGGGAGGAGAAGACCCCGGGTGGTTGAAGATGTCGAGGAGGAAGAAGATTTACAGCCTCCTAGGAGGCGAGCAAGGGGGTGAGTACCTTTTAATAATTATTTCACGTTGCATATTCAAGTGCAGTTAGGTGCGGTAGACTGAAGAATACCGTTGTGAGGCCTGGTTTTCATTAATGGAATAATAAGGGCCGGTTCATGAGCTCGGGATTTAGCCAAGTCCTAGACTAAAACGGGTGGCCACCGTAGCATCGACAAACGTTAGCCTCGACATTATGTACTAAGAGCTCTCTATGCTGCTAACCCACTAACCTGTCGAGACAAACGTTTGTCGATGCTACGGTAGTCACCCGTTTTAGTCTAGGACTTGGCTAAATCCCGAGCTCATGAACCGGCCCTAATATGAGAAAAAGCTTGGTTCTCATTGGTAGGTTTATGAAGCAGGTGATCGTTGGTTAAATTATTACAGAAACAGGCAATATTATTTTTGAATTGCTCTACGATGTACAGTGTGATATTATAGAAAAAGGAAAAATTGTTTTTTTTTTCGAAATGCGCAACGTCGTAGGCCATGTGCCCACAGTGATATTCATTCGATTTCACGCTTAGCATTAGATAGTTAGAGATATCATTTCTTTGCCATCGTACTCTACGGTCATTAGTAACGTCAAGAAATGATTTTATCTTCATCTATGGTTAGTATGAACAGTGGATTAAAATTGAAAAAAGTTTGAAATACGTTTTGTTAGCCCCTGCGCCCACTAAGCAACTGTTATCTGACTACAGTCAGATACCAGTTTGCGATGCAACTGCTATCTGACCTCGGCAATGGAAAGTAGTGGGGAACCGCCCACGAGGTGACCAATTGCAGACGAGTCGGAAACTGTTTGGAGGCAACCGTGGATCCGAGGTCACAGTTGCTTTGCAGCAGGAACTCATGTGTGTTTCCAACCTGAAAGTTTTTCAGATATACGAATGGAATCCATATTTTTTGTAACCTCAATCTTTTTGTGAATTTGATCGTGATTACTGTTTTTTTATTCAGCCTAATAATTATGCCAAGATACAACCCAACCTATACCAGCTGACCAGAAATATCAATTATTGAATTAGTAAATAATTGAATTGATCAAATAATACATAATTTATTCTATTTCATATTGAACTTGACTGGTTTTCAGGTTCTACAAATCTTTATTGATGTTTTCGATAGAAATCTGATTGAATACTATGAATTTGATTTGAATCTCTTTGTGACAGTTCTTTGGCTATAATAAAAAGCCAACGTTTCATATTATTCTTTATATATGGGTGTACCCAATACTTCCTCTTCGATTTTCTTAATTTTTGCATTATTGATAGCAATCAAAATAATATTATTCATCTGAATCTGATGACAGCGATATCATCTTGCATTTGCGAAGGCAAATCGCATGCAACTGCTCACACAGCTGACTGTCCGTGTGCGGACAAATGTTGTATTTCGGTTTTAGACAAGATGGAAGCTCCGACGGTTGGTGACTTTAGTCAGATTGCAGTTGCTAAGTGGGCGTAGGGCCTTAGGCTAGGCGTACACTGGTTAGTCAAGACAAGACAAGACGAGATTAGTCACGTTTAGTCACAGTACTTCACATAGATGCTTATAAAGCAACACACACAGATTGGTCATTGTATCGGTGTGTGCTGCTTCATAAGCAAGTATATGAATTACTGTGACTAAACGTGACTAATCTCGTCTTGTCTTGTCTTGACTAACCGGTGTATGTACGCCTAGCCTTATTCTTTGTACAGATATTATCATGGTGCTGGCAGTGAAGCAACTGCAGGCGCTACTTATGCAACCTGCTTTGCAACTACAGTAGACAGACTATACACTCTACATAGGGCCTACACTGAGTGTCCCACCAAAATTTTAACAGATGCTGAATATAGATTTTACAATATAACATTTCCAAAAAAAATTTTCAGTAAACGTTTCTCGTATCGACCTTCGTTTTCTATATACATCGATTTTTTTATATTTTTGGAATATGCCTACTTACTGTCATTAAATACCAAATAAATCGAGAACCACTTATCGGATTTCAATTTTGAGTTCATATTTGAAAAAAGCAGAAAACTTGACAATAATTAAATGATTTTATTTGTGTAAAACACCAACATTGAGCGTCATCTATTAGCGGTCAAAAGAGTAAATTTTCAAATAAGCTCCAAATTTTCAAATGTAATTTTTTCGAAAGTTATCCAAGTTTGAAAAATGTTTAGAGACGCGAAAAACCTCCTTCCCCTTCAAGCTTCCCGATAAGACTAAATTCAAATCTCTAAAGTTATTAGCTGTGTCACAATTTGTGATCAAATGTGATTTTATGAGTAAAAATAAGACTTATTTTATTGAATGTGAATATTATTCTAGAATTTAAAATTTAAACTTTAATTGAATTTAAATTTAATCTCGAAAACTAAGGTCGATACGAGGAAAGTTAACTGAACACTTTTTGTCAAAAATAATGTAAAATTTATGTTCGCGGTCTGTTATAACCTGTATACATACTATCCTAATATATGTATAGTGATTCAGTTAGTATTTATTAATTAATGTTTCCCACGTGTACTATAATACATGGTAAGTGTTCACGAGAATGATGCGCAGTAGCAAGCTTCCATCAGCTTATACAGGCTGCGGCAATATAACCTCCCTATTTTCAAATGATAATAAAAAACTCATTTTTTTCAAAAACCAGATTCAATCATTATAACTTATTCTATAGAATGGGAAGTTTTTTCTACTTTGTTTTAAAAAGGATATCAGCGCCTAATTTATAAATTATTATTATAAATAATAATTTATTTGTTTCGACACTATTTAAATAATTCACTATCTATAATTTCTCCAACTATAGTAGAGTACAATAGTTAAAATACCCTGTTTAATACAAGAAAAACTTTATCAAGGGGGTTATTTCTACTTTGCTGCGAGATTGAAGAACGTTGAGGTGTCTTATTATGTAGGGACTTACCTTTAAAAGGTCTGGCTGGTCAGCTTGTCCAAGAAATAACTCACTAGCTGGCCTCACACACCTATGTTACCAAATCTATGTGCGGTATTCAGTCTAGAGTAAAAAATGATTCTCTAAATACAAGATTTTAGACTGCCCGATTTTAGTTCTTGCATAATCGAAAATACAATTCCTCTCTTTTAGACTAACACACACAGATGGTACACTCGTACCTTCAAAAAAAACTTAATGGAGAAGAGCCTAGATTCAAAATTGAAACACCTATTTATGTGAGGACCAGCACCTTGAACGTGATCATTTCATGGCCAAACCAAACTCAGCTTTGTTACTGTTGTTGAATGCATTAAAATTTAATGCATTCAACAACATTGTTCCTGGGTGTGTTTAATACAGAACTGACAACAAGTGCGCTCCCCATCTCAAAAAACATCAAGGTTTATTGATTCTAAACAACCAGTCAGTTTTTTTTTCACTTCTGTGTTTTGTACCACGTTTATAAACAATGAAAATAATCAATTGTTTTTAATTGAAACTGGAAAATCGAATATTTCCGCATATCTCAGAGAAATATAGAAAACTACATTTTTCCTTATTTATGACAGCATTCCTGTTAGATCAGTTTTCAGATATACAGAGTGTTTCAGAACTCCCTACCAATACTGTAGGGCATTGTTCCTCGGTAAAAACCATATCTAAATATCATATTTAAATTGTCCAGAAGTCCTTAGTCACTCACACGTAAAGTATACTCAGCAAAGTTTCAATTCCATATGTTCCACTATTGAGATAAAAAATAATAAGTGAAAAAAACAAAATGGCAGCTGTGTGAGTAACTAAGGACTTCTGGACAATTTAAATATGATATTTAGATATGGTTTTTACCATATCTAACAATGCCCTAGAGTATTGGTAGGGAGTTCTGATACACCCTGTATTTTGTATTAAAAGTAGCTTTCATTTATAATATTTTAATTTATTATAAATTATAACGCTTCCGCTCCGAATGTGTAATATTCATTCACCTGTATCCATACTGAATAATTATTCAATCAGAATATCACAATGGTACTACCCGATGATAACTAAGCTCCGTGTCCCTGGGAGGAATGCGATATGCCATCGAAAACAGGTTTTTGCAGTGTATAAAAATGCTATCTTCGTCTCTCCGCTTCAGCCATCAGGGACACGGTGCTTAGCATCTTGCAGTATGCATAATGGAGCACTGTTGTAATATGATAAAATATTTTCAGGAATTTTAACGTAGACTATTTTCGATTTGTTTCTGTACCAACAGCTAGAATGGAACCAAGGTATGTAGAGTTCCAAGGTAGGCCAATCATGTCGTTTTTGAGGTCGACCGGCCGTGACGAGTAAATACGTCATCGCGTGCCCACTAGTAATGCACTCTGCAGGGCAAAATATGAAACGTGTTTTTAAACTTATTCAGATGTTACCCAGTTGATTAGCAAAACAAAATAATATTTCACTAATTGTGTCTTGTAATTGATTATCTCTTTTTTTATGAATTGTATCATAATTAAAATTTACAAACAATTTCGATTACTGATATGTTGGCTATTTTTGGTTCAGAGCTTTCATATTAGGCCTACCATTTAAAATATTCGAAATTCCTTTAGTGTTTTCTTTGTGAAAAATGTCTCATAACCTAGATTTGGATTGTTTTCATAGCTAATGTAAATGTAAAAAGGTACAGTTTTCGGCGTAAGCCTGTTGTACCGTCCGTTAAATATCAATTATTGTAAAATACTAAATAAATAATTACTGTAGTTATAATTAGGATTCAGTCACTGTAATTGAAACAAATTATTACTTAATCGAAAATAAGCATCAACTTCTACTAGGCTTTCCATGTTGTGCTAGAGATTTGTAATAATTTCAAATTCTCAGAAATCAGCTGGAAAATCTGAATAGTTGAAGTTTACTGTTTGGCAAGCAAGGCGTGATATTACAATAAATTATATTAAATGATTTCTTATTATTATTGTAGATATTTGATCACAGTAATTATTTTTATTGCATTATTTTAATTTATTATTGTTATCTGACAATCTATAAGATAGAAATTTGAAAATTTTCATTTTTCCAAAAACCATCTGGAAAGATTTGAATACTAGATAAGTGATGAGTCTTGAATATAGGTATAGGGCATTATGTTAACCCGGGCACTGATTGACGTCATTATAGCAAGACTAATCGGGAAAAATTGGACTGCTGGGCTCTTATGGGGATTGGCCAACCTTAGGTCTCTACTAACCTAAGAATGGAACGACCTAAAAGTGTTGATAGATCCAAATTTTCCACTACTTTTTAGGATTTTATTTTCATATTATTATTCATTATATTATCTTGAATAATTGAATTTTATTTTTCCTGCAGCAATAGAATAGTGGATGAAGACGTCGATGAGGAGGTGCCTCATCCTCCATTACCTCCACCGTGTAAGTAAACTCACTTTCACCAATTATGTCACGAAAATCTTATCAGCATATTGTAACATTGGGTTTTCCAACGATATTTTGATAATTTATTGTGAATATTTCATAATACATAGTTGAATGAATTCATACAATCATAATTAATAATTAATTATAATAATTTATAAATCAAAGTCAGAATGTTTGATAAATAGAAAACTTGAGAAACACCATATGATTAAAATTAGGAGGAAGAAGAAAAAAGAAATTATAAGATTGTGTATTTTGAAATAAACAGTTCAGTTGTTTTTTGAAGAACTCAGGGCAATGCAAGAGCAATTTCAAGTAGAATTGTGATTTCGTGAATGTGAAAGTTGAATTTAAATAATATTTCGAAATGTAAGCAACAAAATGAGTGAAACAAAGTGAAGTATATTGTGTAAATGCATAAAAAATCAGAAAATGTTGATATGAAGATTAAAGAAAAATCATGAGGTAAGGAAAATCATGTTTTCTCATTTAATACGTAATCAATAATAGTTAACAATGAAAACTATTATTGAAATATTTGTAATTACACTATATATTACTTTTTTTAACTAACATATGGATTTTTGCTAGAGATATACACGATCTTCTATAAGATCTTTTCATATCAAGAATTATAATATGATTCAAATTGAATGATTGGGTGGAGAAATATTTTCAAAATTGTTTAAAGTAACATTATTTATGTGAAAAATAAAATAGAATATTCATTTCTTAGTAGTTGAATTTGATCTTTCAACAATTGATTAGGCCTAATTCAAGTTTCCAAACAACAAAAACAAGAAATAATTAATAGAAATATCGAATAGAATATATATTTTTCAGTAGATTTATTTGAATAGGCCTGCATATTTACAATTAGGCCTGCTTTATTTTTCAAGTTTCCAAACGTTTTCTTGTTATTGATCTCTGAGTTGAAGTTACATTCTTCTGTATTTATCTTCCTATTCGTCAAATTGATATTTTTTGCGAATGAATTTTCAAATTTAAACACTGTAAGTTAACTATTATTCCTGTGGTTTCATGCTTCTGTTTGATGGGGCAGTGGCTTATGACAGTGTAAGTACATGATAGCAGTGACAGTTCGATTTATAATAGTAGAAATTGTCTTTGATGATAGCCTACCGAATGCTATGGATTTGAGAGTAAACTAGCAAAAGGATTCTTTGTATCTAGTTTCTGCAACACATGGTTGAATAACATTCAGTTGGACTATGGACTTGATATTTCATGGAAAAAATTTAATTGAACCATTTAACAATAATATCTTTTATAAAAAGAGAGTAGGCCTACATGAGAAATTTAAATATCCGCCTCTAAGTATCTGACAATCAAGGATGGAGTGAGTTAGTATTTTTACCTAATATTGTATATAATTTTATTTTGCTGTTTTGATAAATTGACAAAGGATTAATATCCTGCAATTAGCTATACGCCATACGCTAAATAATAAAACCTTTTATAAAAGTGAATAAGCGTTCTCACATCTTGAAATTTAGTAATTAAGAACAACTGGCAACGTCATCTCATCTCTCATCTCTATTTTTCGCAAATGATTGATGTTGCTTTTCTTTCGTTCTACAGTTTTGAAATTTGTGATATAATTCTCTAATGATATTCATAATTGATATATATATATTGTGAGGAGGGAAGAGGACTACGTTGGAAAGCGAGTGAGTAGAATGCAGGTGGAGGGGTGTTGACCAGTGGGGAGACCAAGGAGGAGATGAAGAGACTGTGTTGCAGGGGACATGAGGGAAAAGGAGCTGACAGATGAAGAAGCCGGGGAGAGAATGGTGTGGAGGAGGAAGATACGGAATAGCGACCCCGAATAGGGAAAAGCTAAAGGAAAAGAAGAAGAAGAAGAAGATTCATAATTGATATATATTTTGTTAATAATATTGGACAGTAATATTCTATTCACAATATTGTAATATTTTAGACAGTGCAAGTGATTTGTTTTTTTTCTTTTACAGTGCGAGCACAGACACCGCGACACCGGAGACCTCGAGAGGAGGATTTGGAAGAGGAGGAGGAGCTCCAGCCTCCAAGGAGGCGAGCGAGGGGGTGAGTACCTTTTAATAGTTATTTCACGTTGCATATTCAAGTGCAGTTAGGTGCGGTAGACTGAAGATACCGTTGTGAGGCCTGGTTTTCATTAATGGAATAATAATATGAGAAAAAGCTTGGTTCTCATTGGTAGGTTTATGAAGCAGGTGATCGTTGGTTAAATTAACAGCTCGTACACCGGAGCAATAAGCAATAGGCAGTTGGCAACATTTGGATCATATGATCGTCTACTCTATAGAAACAAATAGTCCAATGCACATCTAACCCCGGTCGTACACCGGAGCAATAAGCAATAGGCAACTAGCAACATATGGATCATATGATTATCCACTCGATACAAACCAATAGTTCAATGCACACTGAAAAAGCTGCTTTAGTCGTGCATTGGACTATTTGTTTCTATAGAGTAGACGATCATATGATCCAAATGTTGCTAGTTGCCTATTGCTTATTGCTCCGGTGTACGACCGGGGTAACCGGAACAGAAACAGGCAATATTCATTTTGGGTCTAGGATAACTCGCCGCCGCCAACTCGCCGCCGGACCAACTCGCCGCGGCCAACTCGCCGCAAGACCAACTCGCCGCGACCAGCTCTTATAACGTCTGATTCTCCCGGCATTTGTCACCACTTTTCAGGGATATTTAGATGCAGCTAACGATTCGACATGATATATAAATTAATTTTTAATTCACTAATCAAACCAATGTATTGAAAAACACAACTAAAACATGTTGAAAGGTACAAAAACTCAATTCATTGATGAAATTTGTATTGAACCCTTAGGTTCTCTGTTAAATGCCTAATTTAAACAGTAATTTCAGATTTCAGGAATTCACTATTTCAACAAAGTTAACGAAGTTTAATTCTTAGATTTTAACGAAAATATGATAGTTACATCAGGTATACGTTTATTGGTGCCGTACTCCATGTCAATATTTTTATTTCAGTATAAAACACTAGAAAACTCAAGTCAGTTAGAAAACAAAATGGACTTGTAATGAAAAATATTGGGAATGTATTATCAATTATAATTTATTATTATATATATTATAATATTATAATTAGAATTATAATTTATATATCATCTCGAATCGTTAGCTGCACCTGAATATCACTGAAAAGTGCTAATAAATTAAATATCAAGGGAATCAGTCCTTGTGTGGAGCTGGTCGCGGCGAGTTGGTCCGGCGGAGAGTTGGTAGTTGCGGTAGTTGCTCTACGACGTACAGTGTGATACTAGTAGTTCTGTGAACAGTAGACCTCGCGAAAAAGCCATGCGATATGTAATCTCTTCACATCTTAGATTTTTGAAGGTACGAGAGTACCATCTGTGTGTGTTAGTTAAACTGAAGGAGAGGAATTGTATTTTCCTAATCAGAATATCACAATGGTACTGCCCGATGCTAACTAAGCTCCATGTCCCTGGGAGGAATGCGATATGCCATCGGAAACAGGTCTTTGCAGTGTATACAAATGCTATCTTCGTCCCTCCGCTTCAGCCATCAGGGACACGGTGCTTAGCATCTTGCAGTATGCATAATGGAGCACTGTTGTAACATGATGAAATATTTTCAGGAATTTTAACGTAGACTATTTTCGATTTGTTTCTGTACCAACAGCTAGAATGAAACGACCTAAAAGTGTTGGTAGATCCAAATTTTCCACTACTATTTAGGATTTTCTTTTCATATTATTATCCAATCGTCTTGAATAATTGGATTTTATTTTTCCTGCAGAAACAGGATAATAGATGAAGAGGTCGATGAGGAGCAGCCTCATCCTCCATTGCCTCAACCTCCATTGCCTCCACCTCCATTTGCTCCACTGTGTAAGTAAACTCACATTTGTTACTTCAAACAATTTTAAAAATATTTCTCCACCCATTCCATCAATTTGAATCATATTATAATTCTTAATATGAAAACATCTTATAGAAGATCGTGTATATCTCAGACAATGAGTAACAAAAATCCATATATTAATTAAAAAAAGGTAATATATGCTGATAAGATTTTCGTGACGTAATATTGGTGAAGATCAGTTCACTCACCAATTATGTCACGAAAATCTTATCAGCATATATTACCATTTTTCAACTAATATATGGATTTTTGCTACTCATTGCCTGAGATATACACGATCTTCTATAAGATCTTTTCATATTAAGAATTATAATATGATTCAGATTGATGGAATGGGTGGAGAAATATTTTTAAAAATTTTGTGAAGTAACAAATTAATGAATAAAAAAAGGTGAAATGAAGTTAATAGAATATAATATTCATTTTTCAGTAGTTGAATTTGATCTTTCAACAATTTCAATAAATTGTAAATTATTCTAGTATAGTCTGGCAACAGACAAAAGAGCCTCCAAAATAAGAACTCTACTGCGCAGAGAGAGCGCACGTTATGCAATGCAGCAGTTTCTCACTCGCTCACTAGAGTAGTGGTACTATGTGATACTGTATCACTCAAGTGATACGATGCGCGAAGGTTCTTTTGTCTTTTATCTGTATATACTATATTATTTTTATTACTCTACTTATGTTTTACAAACCTTTTCGTTTCAATTTCTCATTATTGTGAGATTGTGAGGATTTTTATGCAACTCGCACCAGCGGGCAAAGAGTTTTCTTTTTGCTGGTGATGCCTAACATAAGATATAAGTTATGTTTCTCTTCTTAAATATGTATACATGTATACCTAATATTATGTTTATCTTATTTTTATTTTTGCACATGTGTGTATGTGTATGAGTGGATTGTTTGTTTTTTGGCAATAAATTGAATTGATTAGGCCTAATTCAAGTTTCCAAACAACAAAAACAAGAAATATTTAATAGAAATATTTAATAGAAATATCAAATAGAATATATAATATTTTCAGAAGATTTATTAATTGGATAGGCCTGACTCCATTTCAAGTTTCCGAGCGTTTTCTTGTTATTAATCTCTAAGTTGAAGTTACATTCTACTGTATTTGTCTTTCTATTCGTCGAATTGTTATTTGATGCGAATAATATTTTCAAATTTAAACACTGTAACTATTATTCCTGTGGTTTCATGCTTCTGTTTGATGGGGCAGTGGCTTATGACAGTGTAAGTACATGATAGCAGTGACAGTTCGATTTATAATAGTAGAAATTGTCTTTGATGATAGCCTACCGAATGCTATGGATTTGAGAGTAAACTAGCAAAAGGATTCTTTGTATCTAGTTTCTGCAACAGATGGTTGAATAACATTCAGTTGGACGTTGGACTTGATATTTCATGGAATAAATTCGAAAAAATTCAATTGAACCATCTAACTTTGAAGTGATTGAGTCATTGATAACTGATTTCACATCCAATTAAATAGCCTTGTTGTAAGCTAGCGAATCACTAGACATTCACTTCCGTAGGCTAGCAAAGTAGCAAATCATGCTATGCATGTCCTATCTGTCAAGCTCATTGTTATTTCAACTGATAAAATTTGTTGAGAATTTGATTTTTGGATCGTTTTTATTCAATGTCAATTATTCATTCCCATATCTGTTATGCTTTGAATAAAATATTTCAATATTGTTATTGAAACTGATTTCATTGTCTTGAACGTGAGTCAATCATTTCTTTACATGGTGACCTCAGCCAAAAACAATATTTTTTATTCAAATCTTTGTTTTCGTTTTGGTGTCTGACAGTTTACGATAGCTAACCTTTCCTTTCTTTTCTTACAGACGTAGAGGGCGCCTTAGTGTGGGGGCGCTTGGGACGGCTCCCTTTCTTCCCAGGAGTCGTGTTTGCTGACCCTGAGGGTAATTTCCATGAAAGGAAGGGTGAGTAATATGCCTGTCTCTGTTTTCTATTAATACGTCTGTTCTCTACGCCACTAGCTTGGTGACTAACGAAGATAGATAGATAGATAGATAGATAGATATTATTTTCCTGCCATCGGACACTACGGTTATCAGCAACGACAAACCTAGCCTAACGATAAACCTATGCTTACCTCCTACCTTAGCACGTCGCTCGTAGTGTGGCCAACTGCAATAGTGTGCAATGCGTTCGTTCACTACTAGGATCAGTCACTTGGCTCTCAACATCAAGCAATGCTCCTAGTAGTAGATGTTGAAACATTGATAGATGTTTGATAAGATCTAATTACTTGGAAGTCGTCGTAGACATGAGGAATGAACGATCAAAGTTTCAGTTTTTGCCATTGCTTTAGCATAGGGATAGGTGAGCTGAAAATGTTCCCTTTCTAACTTATGATTAATGATGAGCTGTTTTGATATTGAAATTCTATTAAATTTCTCATTGATCACTGATCCTGTGAGGGCATTTGTGACAAGAGAAAAATGAAGGGTGAGAAAGAGATTGCTGATTCATCAATTGCCTTTATTAATAAACCAATCTCTTTCTCACCCTTCATTGAGAAAGAGAGAGAGAATAGAATAGAATAATCACTTGATTCATGAAAGATTACAAAATATGTCGCTTAAATACTAGGTCATGAAAGTTATTACAATTAACGTCGTTTAAAAATAGTAATTACAGTACAAGATTAACTAAATAAAACATGAAAGAAGGGAGATTTTAAACAAAATGTATAAATTGAATTCAAGATTGTTGAATACAACTTAAATTCTACTGTATGATATATTATATCTCATTAAATGAACGTATCATTTTTTTTCATCGTATGGCTTTTATTGGTGGGGAGACCCTTACGGGTAGGTTCCACCTCGCCTCATTGCACAATTTTTTTGTGTCGTATCATTGAAAATAAATTAATTGCAATATGATTTTGTAACTACATGAAATGGCGGAGTTTGGACATATAAATGTCCATTCTCAGAGAAAGATGTGCAAGGACATCCGTCCCATCAACACTCAACCAGAGAGAGAGACAGATAGAAAAGAGAGAGAGAGAGAGAACGAGAAAGAACGAGAAGGAGGGATAGTGAGGAAGCTAGGAGGAGTGAGAGAGGCCGAGAGAAAGACGAAAGTGATAAGGAGGAGGAGGAGGAGTAGGAGGATTTGAAATATTTCACTTATTTAGTGATGAACAGGAAGTCAAACGGAACGGTTGTGCTCGGCGGGTGCTCCCTTATCTCAAGTGCGATTAGATAGTGCAGTGTATTTTCAATGTAAAATTACCTCTTTTTGCTACCTACACCAGATTGAGAAAATATTTATTAAGTTCAAGGTATTGTCCTTATTGGAATTCATCTTTTATTCTCACTTTTCAATTTCCAAATTAGAACTTTTAAAAATGCCTCCTAAGCGAAACACGTCTGATGACACTACGTCGGAGATGTCACTCTATCTGACGTTGTAGCAATGTTGAAAAAATGGAGTTTGATTTGGGAAACTCTTTGAATCTTTGTCACGAGAAGATTGATCAATGTGTGAAAGCTTCTGAAGAACAAACTAAAAATATACAGAAGTGTCTAGACAAAATTGATGATTTGAAAGCGGAAAATAATAACTTGAAGAAAAGGGTGATAGAATTAGAGGATAGACTTGATGAAGCTGAACAATATTCACGAAAGAGCACAGTTGAAATATTTGGAATACCTCAGGAGAAAGATGAAGTTGTAGAGGATTTAGTTAAAAAGCTGGGGTCATCCTTGGGAATGAATATTGATGAATCGATGATTGATGTCTGCCACCGATTGGGAAGACGCCAAGGTGTTGATAGTCCTCCTGGAATAGTACTCAAATTCGTCGTCGCCGCACTAAGCAGCTCTTCATGAAGAAGAAAAGGGAGAAGAGAAACCTATCTACAGCTTCATTGGATTTTCTCGTGAGTAGACCAATTTACATCAATGATAGCCTCACTACACGTAGAAGAAAATTGCTGATTGCTGCTCGAGAAGAAAAGAAGAAAAAAAACTATGCGTTTGTGTGGGTCCAGGATGGAAAGATATTGATGAGGAAGGACGCAAGTGGTCCAGTCATTCCAATTAACTGTTTAGAGGACATTAAAAAGTAATTCGAAACTTGAATATGCATTCTCAAATATGTTTCTCAGTAGTTTCTCAGTATATTATCTTTACAAAACAAATCATTTCTCATAACAGTTTTCTTTTTTCTCTTGATATTGGAATATACTTGTAAGTTATCTTGTATTCTTTTTCATTTTATAATTTACTATGAACGATGATAAATACATTGATTGTTTTTTCAATTTATGTCAAGTTAATAAGGATAAATTGATTGTTGTTCATCAAAACATACGCAGTATGCGAGAAAACTTTGAGCCATTTATGACTGAGTTTCTTGTATCAAATGCTTTGCCGCATATATTTGTCTTCTCAGAAGTATGGATAGAGAATGATGAAACTAATTTTTATAAAATTGATGGTTATACTGCTTATTTTAAATGTAATGAAAATCACAGGGCCGGTGGTGTAATTGTTTTCGTAATTGATAAGTTGAAAAGCAAATTAATAGAAACTGAATCAAACACATTTGATGTGCTAAATATTAGTTTAGAATTTTCTCATAAGGTCAAAATTAACTTATTAGCTGTCTACAGATTGCAAGCTTATAGTGTCACTGCTTTCACAAATGAGTTGAAAACATTTATGGAAAATATAAGCTGTAGGAATTTAATTTTTTGTGGAGATGTGAATATTTGCGTGAAAGATGTAACTCCTGAAAATTACGAATACCTCACGCTCATGGCAAGTTTTGGTCTTGACCAATTGATAAGTGCTCCAACAAGAGTTACGAGAATCAGTTCTACTTCGATAGATCACGTTTTCTTAAGATCTAGAGATAATATTTTATGTTCTGCTGGAGTTATAAAAACTGATTTCACAGATCATTATTTGATTTATTGTCTCCTGGATATAATAAATTGTAGCTCACAAAATTCAAACAACTCAGTATATTCTACTCATAAATTAAATACTGATATTTTTACGAGCAAGTAAGATGAATTGATTGGTTTGTTATATATGACACAAACGATGTGAATGTTGCTTATGAACTTTTATTGACAAACTGAAACTGGCTAGAGATAGTTCAAAAGTCAAGGTGCACCAGAAGTTGAATTATAAACCATTGAAGCCATGGATGACTTATAATTTGTATCGACGAATAACTAAAAGAAATCAATTGTATAAAAACCATAAAACATCCAAATAATGTAATTCTGATGACATATTATAAAAATTATAAATCTTGTTTGGCTGCTGATTTAAAGTCTGAGAAAAATTCGTATTATTATTCTTTGTTTGAAAGTAAAGGAAAAGACACAAGCGCCCAATGGAAATTAATAAATGAATTAACCGGCTGCAGTAGGAGAGAAAATAAAGATATTGTTCTAGTATATGAGAATAAAGCTGTTTCATCAGAGCCCAATGAAGTTGCAACTAAATTTAATGAATATTTTGTGAATATAGTAAGTAATTTAAGGAAAATTCACACAATTTTATTAAAGTGCCAAATGAATACAAAGAATGGTTCCTGCAGGAACTTATGTTAACTCTTTTTCTAAATCCTGTTTCTGCATATGAAATTGTTGTAATACTAAAAATTTCAATGATTGTAAGGCGTCTGGGATAGATGGAATTTCTGTCAAAGCTATTAAACTTGTCAGTGAACTAGTAGCTCCTGTTTTGGCACATATAATAAATCTTAGTTTTGAGTTAGGTGTTTTCCTGATGAACTAAAGAGAGCAGTTGTAGTTCCAATATTCAAGAAAGGAGATGCTACCCAAATGGGTAATTATAGACCAATTTCTTTGTTACCTATCTTTGCTAAACTCATTGAAAAAGCTTTCAAAAGTCGGTTGATATCTTTTATAAGTACACTTCTTTTTTAGTTCTAATCAATATGGCTTCTTAGAGGAAGAAACACTGAGGATGCATTATTAGCAGTTTGTAATACATTGCATGAAGGGACTAACATTAGTAACAGTGTTGCTGGCTTGTTCATTGATATATGTAAAGCCTTTGACTGTGTCTCACATGAAATAATTTTGAGTAAGCTATGGTTATCCGGAGTGAGAGGTGTTACACATAAATGGTTCAGTAGTTATCTAACAAATAGAAGTCAGCAGGTTAGAGTTGCAGGTAGTATAAGTGAGCCTCTAAATCTAGCATGTGGTGTTCCGCAGGGTTCTGTTTTGGGCTCTATCCTGTTTTTAGTCTATGTAAATGATTTGTGCAATGGAATGTTTCATGGAAAGGTAACTGCATTTGCAGATGATACCGCCTTAACATACAGTTTTCAAAAGAGATCGATATTAGCCAACTCATTCAAGAGGATTTAAATAGATTGAAATTTTGGTTTGGAACCAATGATATGATAATCAGCTGCAAAACAAAATTTATTTCATTTAATCTGAGAGGAGAGGCTACTGCCTTTACTGATATATTTTATAAGTGTGATGATTGTATTGATTCAGCCATCAATGTGTCCTGTAGCAGGTGCATGCAAGTTGAACAGTGTGACTCAATTAAGTACCTTGGTGTGATAATTGATAGAAATTTGACATGGAAAAATCATATCAAGAAAATAAGATGTGAAATGGTATCCATTTTAAGAAAATTCTATTTCTTACGATATATATGTCCAATTGGAGTATTAAGAATGCTTTATTTTCTCTAGTTGAATCTAGACTCCAATATGGGTTGTCTTGCTGGGGAGGTACCTACATGACAACAGTAAAACCTATAATAACTTCACAAAAACTCATTAGAGTGATACTTCATAAGGAGGAGATTTCCATCCCAACCTCTTTTCACATCTTTAAAGATATTACCCTTAAGGCATCTATATATTTTAGAGTACTTAGAATTTTTATATTAGGAGTGGTAATGTAATTGGGAACCAAATATATACAGTCAATCTCTGAGAGCAACAAACCGGACTAGAATCCCAAGACCTTATAAAGAATCTTTTCGTAGGTCTTTTCCTTATTTAGCACCAAAACTTTTCAACTTGTTACCACCTTCTTGCCATAACTCCACTACACTTTTAAATTTCTTAAAAATGTTGAAGAATGGCTTCAATCTTTTAATGGTGTAGAGAACATGCTTCATTGAAAGATTTTGTAGAATTGAATTAAATAATCACTTTTGTTTTGTTATCTAGGTAAAAAATTAATATTTTTATTGTATCTTTTTCTGCAATATCATTGATTGTAATTGAATAATATTTATTTTGTTTCTGTACCCGCCACCCCATTGTTTTGTTTTTCTTCCATCTAAGTACATAAAATCGTATGGCTGCTTCAACTCAGGCTACAAAAGCCTCAGAAGCAGCGTATTCCATATTGTGAATAATTTTGTGTGAGGCAATCAACCACATTGTCAAAATTTATTATTATACTATCATATTACTATTATTTTATTTTACATTATTATTATTACTTGTGTGAACTAATAATACTACTTGTATGATGTTTCTTATTTATGACACTTTGTAACCTCTATGTAATATGTTTGTGTGATTTATTCGATGTATTATCCTATATTATGATGGTTTTGAATTGTGTTTCATTGTCTATGTATTGCAAAGAAGTGGAAATAAATTATTTATTTATTTATTTAATTATTTCAATGTAGTTGCAGTTTTGTACGACCTTGGATGTCCTAATTCATTAAAATATCGATATTATTCATTTATAGAAAATCAAAATAGGTTACTAAGGATTGATAATGGTGTAACAACCGAATCCGGTATCTCGATATTTTTATACTTCCAGTCTTCTTATTTTATAAGGTATTCTATTCTGTATTGCTGATCATATAACTACAACAACATCGCTTTCAGAGCTACACAAAAAAATAATATTCATTGTTGATGATAGCTTGTTTGAGAATAACTATTGATTTATTTGCAGTTAACGCTAGCGGAGTCGCTCGAAATCTGTACCGGGTGGCTTGGTTCGACGGAACCGGGCGGTACAGTTGGGTTGGGGCCTCAGCCATTGCCCCTTTCCAGCCGCCCCCCGTCATCACCGGCCAAGCTGCCCTGGGCAAGCTCAGAGAGTGGCTGGCGAATGTGAGTATTTCATCCTATCAATACCTATATTATTTTTTACTATACAGGGTTGGTGAAAATTATGAAAAATTATGAAAACGGCTTGATATTTATTATACAAAGGTAATTTGACGGTAGGTGACATTGGGGATCGTATTAAAATTTAACATACTACTTAACTGTGACTTCAAAAAACTGATCCGCCATCTGCTTGGAGCCGCCATATTGAATCTAACTTCATTTTTTTTAAATGAAAGGTGGTCATGTTATACATGATTTCTATACAGAATTTCAAGAGAAAATGAATGGCGAAAACCGCACATCGATATGTCAAACGGTTTTTAAGATATTCTAATATTATTAATCATACATATTTACACATTGTCAGAGTGGGTGAAAAGTATTAGAACGGCTTGATATATCATAATACAAAGTAATTTGATGGTAGGGTTGATTGAGGATCCTAATCACTTATCCTTAGCTCTTCCCATTTAATCAAGATGTTAAAATTGGTAAATACATGAGGTTGAATGATTGGATAATACACAACTATTTTCAATTGATAACCTTATTCAAGGATGAATATCACTGAATTTATGTACTTAACTTTTTTCATGATTTTTGTAATTACGAAATGTGTTTTTCATGAGTTTTTTTACTATGGTGAAATGAACAAATGAATGAATTTGCAGAACAAGAGGCTGAATGGAGCCGATAAAAAGGCGGCAAGGCTCCCCAGGGCGGGAGGACAAGCTGAGTGCTGGCTTGAGGGTGTGGAGTTGGCAGCCAGGATGGCGCCCTTGGACAACGAGGGCCGCCTACAACACTTGGCGGCGCTGGCCGCCCCTCTGCCGGACGCCGACGAGCCGGCCCCGCCTTCACCACCACCTCCTCCACCACCACCTCCTTCACCACCACCGCCTCGGGCGCCTTCACCACCACCTCCTGGGGTGCCTTCACCAGCACCTCCTTCACCAGCACCTCCTTCACCACCACCTCCTTCACCACCACCTCCTCGGGCGCCTTCACCACCACCTCCTCGGGTGCCTTCACCACCACCTCCTCGGGTGCCTTCACCAGCACCTCCTCGGGTGCCTTCACCAGCACCTCCTGGGGTGCCTTCACCACCACCTCCTCCGGCGCCTGCACCACCTCCTCCTCCAGCGCCGTCGCCTTCCCCGTCTCCGCCGGCGTCGTGGCCGTCTCCTTCGCCGATGTCATCGTCCCCGTCGACATCTCCGCCGGCGCCTTCTCCACCGCCACCACCACCTCCTCCGCCGCCGCCGCCGCCTCCGCAGGAAGAGGAGGAGGAGGAGGAGGAGGAGGATTGGCAGCCGCTGCCTCAAGTAAGTTTGCTGCTTTTCACTTCCATCTCACCATGAAAACTGGTGTTCTTTTCTGTTAATTAGATACAGGCAGTGTTCACGCGCTTAAGGTAGGTTTTCGTTAAACCCGACCCAGCGTTGCCAGATGCAATTAATGAAAAATCCCCACTATAATTAATAGTTCCGCTGCGGCACTCGGTCGCAGTAACGAAAACCCACCTCTATAGTCTGTTCATCGAAACAAGTCAGTGCGCTTGAAGAAAGTGTGCGTGCGTGAATTGGAAAACAGCTGGACGACCGAGTCAAAGGCATGTTATAACTATAGCAGGATCCAATTGACTTGTCATAAATCAGCTGATCGACGAGCATTATGATCACAATACTTAACCTACAAATGCTGAATCTCGCAGATTATTGAAAAGGTCTTTTAAAAAGTTATTCTTTGAAAGGTCTTCTTTAAAAAGTTCTTTTAAAGACTTGAAAGGTCTTTAAGACTTTCAAGCCTTTTGATTATTGTGTCGAAATCACTGTTTAATTATTACCGGATCAGCTGATTTATGACAAGTTAATTGGATCCTGCTATAAATTTCTTTCTCAATCCGTATCAGCTGAATACGCGATTAGTTTCAAACGCTGAAATGTGAACATGCCGTCATGCAATACACTCACAAAAGACACACACACAAGCTCACTCAGCTGTTACATTTACTGACTTGTTTCAGTGAACAGAGTATAGAATAGAACAGATTTCTCAAACGATGCAGGACAAAGCAAGCAAGCGGCGCTTTGGGCTGCATGGGGTAGACTCGGGGGTAAAATACAGAATTGTTTTATCAAAAGGTAAGAAAAAACTTATTTTAGTACATGATGTACAAATGTAATTTTCCCAGATTACACATGATATTACACAGATGATTAACTGTGTAATATTGTTATTTTACATGAAATCTGTTCTATTCCAAGCGCGTGAACACTGCCTGTATCAGTTCTAATCAATAGAAAAGAACAATGTGAAATAACAATATTATACAGTTAATAGGGAACATTACATTTGTACATCATGTACCGTACAAAAATACGTTTTTTTTTTTATCTTTTGATAACACAATTCTGTATTTTACCCCCGAGTCTACCCCGTGCATCGCAAAGTGCCGCTTGCTTGCTCAGTCCTGTATCGTTTGAGAATACAGTATCATTGCAACATACTAGTATCAGTGTCAGTTTCCTCTAGATTTATTTCACATCGAATCTCGCAGTGATGGAAGCACAGCAGAAAGGAATGCGCTAAAAATATTTCAATACAATAGATAACTGTAGATGTTTGTGAATTTGTATTGGTTATTTATATACTTCAGGAAAGACTTGTATTTAACTGTAAATAATTAATGCTATTATTCACATTATTGGATACGATTAGAAAGCATTTCACTCCTGATGAGGAGCTTCATCAGCCTTCCATTGGTTTTTCGCAAAAAAACTGGAATGATGCGTACAGGGTTGCTGAAAGTGGAATGTCTAAAATTAAAAAAATTGCGGGAGTTGAATACTTATCTCTGCAAATGCAGCTGGGAAGCCCAGTATACATTTAAAAATGAACCTTCACTCGAATAGCACTAACAAGGATCTCTGCATTTGTCCAAGCATTGTAAATGTTAGTAACTTGAAATATTTAGGAATAATTATTGACGAATACCTGAAATGGCAATTTCATATTGCTTTCTTATGCAAAAAAAACTCAAATGTATTTCATATTAATGATACCAAATTAGTAAAATACTGGAACAGCAGGATTTGAAAACAGCATTTGCTTTAGTGCAATCCATATTGCAATATGGGATAATAATATGGGGTGGGGCTTTTGACAGCCATCTAAACAATTTATTTATTACTCAAATACATATTATTAAAACAATATTTAATGAACCTAGGCTGTATGCAACTAATCTATAATTTCAAGAATTTAATGTGATGACGTAAGACAATTTTACTTGAAAAACCTAGCTAAATATATTATTAAGTATAAAAACACTTTTTTGTTGAATACTATAGTTCAATATAATTCCAGACCAAATGCGACTAATGAATACAAAATCTATCAAACAAAACTAACAGTAGTTAGGAGACCGCTGATTTATATAGGTTCAAAGTTTATAAATATATTCCCTTTTGATCTATAAATTGAAATTAACAATGAAAAACTAAATAATTGGATAATGGACAACTATTTCTTTTCCCTTGAGAGCATCATTTAATTTTTCAAAAAAAATATTGGAAATCAACCAATTTTTTAAAATATTGTAACTTTTTGCAACGATCACCAGCGGGCAAAGATTTTTCTTTTTGCTGGTGATGCCATTTTAAGAAATTATTATTATATAGATATTTTTTAAAGAGTATACGTACACATAAATCTTAATTTGAGTTTAAATATAAATTATAAATTTATTTTTTGTTCTATTCTTCACTTTACGTCTATTATTTTATTTTATTTCAATATTATTGTTTTATTATTTCAATATTGCACTATATAGCTGCTTAACACAATGTTATCCAGCAGTGCTTTGTTCCCATCACTGGGTTGCGAAGACTAGCTTATGGTTGAGATGTCAATGTGCTAACCACACGTTACATCTTTTCTGGTTAATGATCATTCACCTCTGCTGATTCAGTCAAGTGGATGTGAAACTGGCAGCCAGCTGGTAGGCCTAAGCCCACATAGGGCTGTTGAGCCATTGACAAACAAACAAACAACATTATTGTTTTATTATGAAGTTATGTATTTCATTTTATTTCTATTTTGTGATTTGAAATCGTTTTTTATGGCAAATAAATGATTGTGTCCAATATATTATTCACAATTAGTTAATTCTAATTTTCACCTTTTGTCAATAGAATAAATACTAGTTTAAATTTTTGTATTGTGGTTTCCAGTGGTATTTTTGGGCTGGAAGATATTGCACACTGCAATGAGAACGCTTGGTCGCAGATCTTGAAGTAATTTCACCTTTCATTCTCGATTAACTCTATTGAACCAGTAGAAAATGCCCAAATATTATCATTATTTGATCACTTACAATCAGATTCATTCAATTTGACGATAGGCATTAGATAGATAGATAGATAGATATATAGATAGATAGATAGATAGATAGATAGATAGATAGATAGATTGATATTGATAGATTGATAGATTGATAGATGGATTGATTGATATATAGATTGATGGATAGATTGATGGATAGATTGATAGACAGATTGATAGATAGATTGATAGATTGATAGATGGATTGATTGATATAATATAGATTGATAGATAGATAGATTGATTGATTGATTAAAAGATTGATTGATTGATAGATTGATTGATAGATTGATTGATAGATTGATTGATAGATTGATTGATAGATTGATTGATAGATTAATTGATATATTGATTAGAAGATTGATTGATTGATAGATTGATTGATAGATATTGGATCTATGAACTATTTAATGAACGACTGAGAAACCGGACATATACCCTAAATTGTCTGACACTGGCCCAAGAAGATGAACGTTCTACAAGGCTTTCAAAAGGCATTCGATTCGATTTGAACTCTTCATATTATAATGATTTCGAGTAAAACATACGGCAATCATTTCACAAACTCTTCATAAACTTACTTTTGTTTTTGTATATTGAAAGCATTTAAGTTCATTCTGTCAAAATTTAATAACAAGGCAGCCGTCAGTAGCTAATCAATCAATTTGCACACTGAGTGGCATTGTATCTAATGAATGGTGTTTCTGTTTGAACAGGCGCCGCGGCCATTTCTGTGGGACGACGAGCAAGAAGTCGACATATATAGCGAAGTGATGGGGATGGCTGTTCGGGAGTGGGTGGCCATGCGCGATCATTGGCCAGCCTTTGAGCAGTGGGCTCATAACCTTTATGGCAGGTTGTATAGGGGTCGTGGTCGCGGTCGGGGTTCGGGGTCGGGTTCTGGTTCTGGTTCTGGTCCTGCTCCTGGTCCTAGTTCTGGTCCTGCTCCTGGTCCTAGTTCTCGGCAGTGAAACCCTCTGGGAGCCACCCACCACCTCCAGCGGTTCTCAGCAGTGAAACCATCCACCAGCAGTCTCGCGCCACCCAGTGCCAATTCCGTGAGGAGTTACGTGGCGGAGTGTCGGTCCAGTGCAGTGAGTATTTCTTCTTTTGCACTTGGTCATTCTTATTTTCATTACATAGGAATAAAAAATAATAAACTCAAGAGTTGAAGAAATTGGTAAAATTGAAAAAGAAATATCAAAATTAACAAGAATGAAAGTAAACTTGATAGAATACTGCAAGAAACCCGGTCACATCCATGCTCCCACTCAAAATCAAGTAATCCAGCATCTTTCGGAATTTAAATATTCAATAATTATACATTTTTTAGTTTGAAAAAAGTAATATATGGTGATAAGTAGATTTTCTTATTTTTATTACATAGGAATGAAAAATAATAAACTTAAGAGTTGAAGAAATTGGTAAAATTGAAAAAGAAATATCAAAATTAACAAGAATGAAAGTAAACTTGATAGAATACTGCAAGGAACCCGGTCACATCCATGCTCCCACTCAAAATCAAATAATTCAGCATCTTTCGGAATTTAAATATTCAATAATTATACATTTTTTAGTATGAAAAAAGTAATATATGGTAATAAGTAGTTTTTCGTTACATAATTGGTGAAAGTGAGTTTACTTAGTGGAGGCTCCTTCATCAAAAATACCAAAAAAACTGGATATGCCATAGCATAAGTAGTACAGTAAGTAATTTGCAGAAATAATACTGCATGCAAATAATTTCTTAAAGAAATCATGTCCGCATACAGGAGTATCATATAATATAATAATCGACAATGACATCGACAATTCGGTTGCTGCAGGAAAATTAAAATCCAATTATTCAAAAAGATTGGATAATCCTAAAAAAAAACTAGAAAATCCTGAATAAAAGTAGTGGAAAAGTTTGTTACCACCAACACTTCGTTCCATTTAAGCTATTCAACCCCTTCCCCCCCCCCCACCGTGAAAAAATTATTTCTACATTGTTGAGAATACTCAAACATATAGATTAGATAAATACTACCAGAGATTTCACAAAAAAAATCTTGCAGACGTTCACAATAGTTCACAGAGAAACAGAGTAAAATGAACAATTATTCAAAAAGATTGGATAATCCTAAATAAAAAAACTAGAAAATCCTAAATAAAAGTAGTGGAAAAGTTTGTTACCACCAACACTTCGTTCCATTTAAGCTGTTCAACCCCTTCCCCTTCCCACCCCCTACCGTGAAACGGTTCTTTTTACATTGTTGAGAGTACTCGAAAATATAGATTAGATAAATATCATTTTGAGGGTATATTATAGTTGTAATGAAATTTCAACTCGAAGATGAATAACAAGAAAATGTTTGCAAACTTGAAGTGGAGTTAGGCCTAGGAGTTAGGCCCAGTGGAGTAGGGTTGATCGATCAAATTCAACTACTGAATAATGAATATTCTCTTCTATTCGAATTGCTTTTTCGCTCTGGGCAGCCTTGCCGCCCGCTTATTGTGTAGGTACTCTACAAAATGTCTGTTGTGTTGGGTACTCACCCAAAATCATTTATGATTTAATAAAATATAATGATTTTATAAATTGAATATGCATATATAAATAAATCAATAATGTAAGTACTGTATTCAAATTACTTACTTGCTTCACCAAAAAATTGCACCTGTATTCTTCTATCGGATGTCGAAAAATGTACACCTGTATTCTTCTAACGGATGTATTGTATTCTTCTAAAATTGCACCTGTATTCTTCTATCGGATGTCAATCTGTAATAGAATGAAAATTCTTCATATTATTTTTTAAAGCTCTAGAACTATCGAACACAGATGACTATAACTACTAACATATTCCACTACCAGAGATTTCACAAAAAAAATCTTGCAGACGTTCACAATAGTTCACAGAGAAACAGAGTAAAATGAACAAGTATTTATATAAATTAACAAGATAGATAAATAAATGCCAATTAATATCTACATATTTACAGATATTATGTAATATATTAATCACAGAATGTGAATATGGAAAACGTGCTTTCAATTGGGGAGAATGCCAATTTATATCTACATATTTACAGATATTATGTAATATATTAATCACAGAATGTGAATATGGAAAACGTGCTTTCAATTGGGGAGAATTGATGTAATTTGATCATACATTTGCAGTATTGGAATACTGTATTTGGTTATTTTCCATCTTACGAATGGCAGCTTGGGGGTCGGCGTGTGCGGGGGGCGGTAGGTGAGGGCGGGAGGCCTCCCTAGCTCTCCTCGCCATTGCTTGTGTTATAATTGTCATATTAATAAAAAGAAATAATATATTTTCAAATATTTTTTTGTATGATCATCTAATTCAATTAAAAATGTAGTCCACAACTCAAACAAATATTCAAAATATTGATTATAATCCACATAATACTGAAACCACATAATTAAAACTAACAGAATAGAGGATTCAAATTGAAACATGAAGAAATATAACTGCAAACTAAAATACATTGAATAATCCACGTTGGACAGAACATTTTATTCAAATATATTTTTTGATATAAATTTTTCTTAAATTTCAAATTTCAACTTGAATTCTTTGGAGAATTTAGAAATTTATTATTTAGGAAAAGAAAATTTTAACAAAGCAGACATTTATGTACCTGCATAAATAAATCAATAATGTAAATTAATACAGAATTCAAATTACTCACTTCACTTATGAAACACGATCGGATGTCGAAAATTCGATGACGCTCTGTAAAAATGACGTTCTGTAAAATTCGATGACGTTCAGATTTGATGACGTTCTGTAAAAAAATGAATTTTTTCATATCATTTTTTTAATGCTCTAGAGAACTATCGAACACAGATGACCTCAACTACAACTACTATCATATTCCACTATCAGAGATTTCACAAAATAAAATCTTGCAGACGTTCTTAAGAGTTGCGAAAATCACTGAGTAAAATGAACATTGATTTATATAAATTAACAAGATAACTAAATAAATGTCGATCGAACCGGCAAGTATACTAATTTAATTATCTATTATTTTTCACGGAAACAGATGAATAACTTAATAGGTCATGCAATGTGTAGTCCCTTCTCCCTTTGAGGAACAATTATCAATAAATCTAGCCCCGAAAAAAGTATATTATAAATATATTTTGAAAAAGAATACAATTGAATCGTGCAATAATTGAATTTATGATAGATTGGTGGGAGATTTTTCTATCTTGATTCATCATTTTTCGGTCATTGATTGTAGATTTTATATTATAATTGATTGAGCAAAGGAAAATGATCAATTCATATTCCAACTAATTCCATGTAACATTTTACCGATTTTTAACATTTTTATTCACAATTTTCTTATCGCCCGCTTATTGGTTGATATACATTCAATCTCTTTTCTGGTATTTTATATCATTGATTGAGGAAAGGAGAATAATTATCAATACATTCCCAATGTGGTTGCCTCCATCAACCTCAACAACATGATGGATACTGATGAAAAAATGGAAAGATGGAAAGTTATAATTGATGTTTTAAATGCAACATTTTACAAGTTTTACATCTTGGTTCACAATGTTCTTGTGATTTTACAATTTACAATTTTACAATTTTCTTGTGAAGATTGTAGATGTTTATCACTGATTGAGTGATGATTTCATGATAATTAACATTTCTCCCTTGAAACATTTTACAAGTCTTTAATTATTGATTGAGTGAGAACGGAAAAGTTATTTATTTAATATTATACCGTACTAGAAACCAGTGCTGTATGAATTTTCTAATCATTTCTAGTCCTAGGGGTGTCAGATTATAGTGCCCTGGTGATTGAGTTGGTTGATGAAGTTAGAGGGGGGGGGGGAGTTGCTGATGACGTCAGAAGCGGGACCAAACTGCATCTAGGAGCCGGCGATGTTCGGGTTTTCGGGTTGTGTACTTTTGGCGCCGTCGGCTACTGTTAGTCCTGCGGTGTGAAATACGGCGGAATTCTCACATACAGGTCAACTCGACTATGGGTTAGTGCATGGAGTCCATGATTCCTGCATTAGTTTGAGCATCGCAACTGTACGCTTTGCAAGTTCTCATTCATTTTATTTTCTCATTCATCTTTTCATATTCATTTTTTCATTTTCAATCATCCATTCTCATTTCATTGTTATCATATGTCTATCATCCATTTTTCCATATTCATTCATCCCAATTTTAATCATTCACATTCTCTTTCTATTATTTCCGTTTCATTTCCTTCTTATTTCTATTCTACTTCTTAGTTTACTATTTCTATTTCATCTCTTCATATTCTTTAGTTCCTTTTTATTTTATTTCTTATTAGTCTTCTATCTTTATTTCTCCTACTTCATCATTTCATCATCACGCTCTCTTTATTCCTTCTATTCTTTTCATCACTTTACTCTATTTCATCTCTTCATATTCGTTAGTTCCTTTTTATTTTATTTCTTCTTAGACTTCCATCTTTATTTCTCCTACTTCATCATTTCATCATCATGCTCTCTTTATTCCTTCTATTCTTTTCATCACTTTACTCTCCTTCTACTGTTCCCCTATTTAATTTTTTCTTTTTTCACGATAAATCAATTGAAACCAGCTAAATCAACTATCAAATTAGTTGAAAAACTTGAATTAGTTGATTGAATTGAATAAACTAATATTAATTAACTTTGATTAAATAAGTTATTAATATAATATAAATTAACCAGCTTCTCCAAACTCCTATTCAGTTGTGAAGAAACCCCTTTCAGGAATGTAAAATTGAAGAAAATGTGAAATTGTAAAATAGTAGAATGTAAAATTATTATCATTCTCTCTTGACAAATACCTCCTTTGAACTTCAATAAATTACTGAACTCTTCAATCATAATTATTCTGAATCACTCTGAATCAATTAGCTGTGTGGTATAATCTAGGTAGTGTGTTTGAGAAGATGGCTTCTGGTGCTCGATTTGCATTTTAGTATGTGGTTGCAATTGGGTACATGAAGTGAATGACTGGTAGTTAGCTTGGAATCTGGTTTAGTGCATGCTTTGCAGTGATACCACACAACTAATTGATTACTAAATAGATGATAGATTGAAACAAAATATCCAATAACTTTTGAGGCTGTTGGAAATAATCAAATTGAAAATGAAATTTGAAAAACAGAAAAAAGCTAGTAGTAGGCTACATCTTGAGGCTTGGAAGTTTGAAACACAGTAGTTATGTTTCCCTCTGATGACACTAAAATAAATAAATAATTCATTCCTCTATTTAATCAATTAATTAATCAAAAAATAAATTGATGAATCAATAATAATTGATTAATTAAGAATTGATAAATTAATCAAAATAAAAAATCCCAAACTAAGCTAGTACATTACTTTTCCTATTCATTTCTACTTTCCACTAAAAGTGCGTCTTCTAACAACTCGATTTCAAGTTTTCGTTTCAGTTCTGAGCTATTCAGTACCATGTATTACGGTGCATTTATATACATGCAATTATTTTTTGCCCAGAGCAGAGTGCTAGCGCGCCAGGAAAATTATACATGCATGTGTAAACTGAAACTAAAAGTTACAGTGCATGCCTGTTTGAACTTCCACGCCAGTTGCAGTTTATGCACTTGCATGTATGATATTCATGTAGCACTCACTGGCGCCAGCAAATAATTGCTTGTACGAACACACCTTAACACACGGTACTGGATAGCCTAGAACTGAGAAAAAAAACTAAGAATTGATGGAAGAAGATACTAGTAACTTGATACGCAAATTGAATAATATCTAGAGAAAGATACTGTTGATTCAACTTTTCTTACCAAATTTTGAAGAGAATAGAGAGCATAGGATTCAAAATAATTATAGAATTGAATGAGAGAATAGAATATAGATAATTTATTGAAGTTTAAAGAAAATATTCTCAGGATAAAATCCATGAATAATTTGACTAAGAAAATAATAATGGACTACCTACATTCATGAATAAGAAGTCTTCAATTCGTCTTCATTTATAAATTGAGCAACTGTTTTCTATTTTTTGTTCATTGCGTTTCAAGTTGAATAAAAGTGAAGATTGAAAACCAATCCACTAAAAAATTAACTATAAACCCATGCAACTCATGCTGTCAAATTAATTGTAAAAAATATAAAACGAATAGCCTTCTCAATATAATTAAACAAGCAACTAATACTGAACTAATAGTAGGAGGTTCTAGGGTTTCGATATGAATTAAATATTGTTGTTGATAAAAACTGGTAAAAGTGATGAATTGAAACTGGAAATACTAAAAACCTCGATAACAGTAATCTTACTCTGATAAATAAACCTTTATATAAATGAGAATTATAACGAATTTAAACTAAGAAAACATTTATGTTCAAAACTTTATTCTTATGAGTAAAAGTAGGGTACGATCATATTGGATGCAAGCTTGCATCATGTACCAAGCGCCCACTGAGGTGGAGTGGAGATGGCGTGGCAACACGTTAAATATAAATATGAAACTAAATGAAACAGCGCACATCGAAACAGCTGTTCCATTTAGTTTCATGTTTGTATTTGGCGTGTTGCCATGTCATCACCACTCCACCTCAGTGGGCGCTTGGTACTTGCACAAGCTTGAATCCAATGGTGATCGTACCCAAAAACTGAAAATATGACTAAATCTTGATTTAAACACGTGTTGTGAAATAGTGTAAGGCAAAGTTGAGCGACAGGCGTGCACTATTCCACAGCAGGTGTTGATTTTCCACCTCTCATGATTTTCATTCTTGTCCATACTGTTTTCTTTTCTCTTTTAATATTTCTCGTAATATTTGAGATTGCTCAAAGTGCAGTCTTTGCTTGAACGTAGTGCACGTTTCGTGGACAAACCATGCCGAATACCCTCCAAAGTCGAGTTGATTTTGTGTGTTGGGATTCTGTCGTGGTTCCCCGCAGGTCAACAACAGTTAGCCGATCTTTGTCTCAAGTACTTGACTCGATTATTCCGAGCACCGTCTGTCCCCCTGGAATGCGGTCAACGAGCTAGAATATAGTAAACCATGGTTTACCATGGTTTACTATATTCTAGCTCGTTGATTGCGGTCCATTCTTTGTTTGGCGTCGGAAGCGCTCCTAGCGGAGGGTTGGTGAACTGAGTTCAGTGCGCGCGTTCACTTGCTGAAGACAGTACCAGGACTGACACTCTCAACTGACAGAATTATTATTACCTCACTAGCAGTCACCCGTGCTTCGCTACGGTGTGTCGGAAATCCCGTTGAGGTTATAATGATATTCGTATGGAATTTGTAAGGGGATTCTCCTCCTAGAGAGGGACCAGAAAAGTCTAGAAACGAAATTAATTAGGTTGTTACCTTGACATTTAGAAAGTAGCCTAGGCTTTGTGAAAGAAGTGATAAATACGTCAAATTACCTTAATGGAACAGACTGTTTCTGACGCAGTCACAGAGGCGTACACTACTTTTGGCGGAGGGATTTGATTGTCACTATGAGTCTTCCCGCTGAACTTCAGAAAAGAACTTACAGCAAAAGAAGAGAACTTCAGGAAAGAAGTTCATACAGCACTGGTTTTCTACGAAAATTTTCAAAACTAATTGTAACTGCTCACAAATCATTATATTCATGATTGAAAAATAAATGAATAATTATGATTATGAATGGATAAATTAAATTAGAAAGGGGATAAAAATTGAAATTAATCAGTAAAATGATGAATCAAAATTAGAATTGTGTAGAAATTAACTTGGGTTTGTAATTTCAGCCCAATCAATTTGTTCTTCATTTGATTAATTCTCCAATGAATTTACTTTAATTTTTAATTTCGTCACTTATGGTGAACGCCAACAAAAAACATCATGCTTCAAAGGCTGATTTATATAAAATTTATTTATATAAAAAATTTATATTATAAAATAAATTCAATCACTATACCATTTGCGTACCACGCTTTTTCAAATTCAAATTTATTCCACACACACAAAAGAATACAAAATATAAATAACACAAGATTATTACATCATGTGACTGAATCACTGGCATAAGATCAACTTGTTCGCCAGTTTGCTTAGCTTGTTGATCTTTGCTGCTCCTCTTATTGAATATTCCAAGTATGTACCGATACCTGATAGTAACTTGCTGAATCTATCACTTATTACTAAAATGAGAAACTGTAATATGTGATATGAAAAATATATATTGAATATAAATAAGAAATAATATAATTACATATTTATGTAGTATGAGAAACGTCCCAGCCTCCCCCAGAAACAAAGTCTCCTTCCTCCTTCATTTGTGAAAAAAAGGAATGTGAGGTCCATTTTGGGGGTCTTAAATTGTTTACATGTTAATATTGGAATTGGACAGTAATATTTCATTTATAAAATTTTCTTTCAACAGTGTTAATTTTGCTAACACTCTTGGTGAAGTAGTGAAGGCGCGTGATCTATGAAGCTTAAACAGACAATCTTTTTGTCAAATCAAAATGTTTTGAGACCAAGCACATTCATTTGCTCACATAGAATAATTTATTTTAGGAGGATGTAAGTGATAAGGAGAAAACACACTGGGCACTCAACTGTTTTGAGTGCATCGTAATGAGACGTTCTCCCCTCTCCCCCCTTATTTCTCACAATTAGGGACAATCGCTGTTGCCCCACCCACGATCCTCAAACAACCATAACAAAAAACTAATATCATTCTATTATTTACTTATGTATAGCAGAATTAATTTAACTAGTCAGAAAACAGCTGTTTTGGCAACCAGTAAACAGTGTTTTCAAGTAGCTTTGACACAATAATCAAAGGCTTAAAATTCAAGTCTTTATTATTTTCTATAAACATAAATAATTGAATTTGGAAAAATTGATTGAATTAAAGATTGAACATTGAATTGCCCTCCTTCATGTATCTCATTCATTAAATTGAATTGAATTATCCCTCCACCACCTCCTCCTCTCTCCTCTCCTCCTCCTCTCCTCTCCTCTCCTCTCCTCCTCTCCTCTCCTCTCCTCTCCTCCTCTCCTCCTCCTCTCCTCTCCTCCTCCTATCCCTCTCCTCCTCTCCTCTCCTCTCCTATCCTCTCCTCTCCTCTCCTCTCCTCTCCTCTCTATCCTCTCCTCTCTCCTCTCCATCCTCTCCTCTCCTCTCCTTTCCTCCTCCTATCCCATCCTCCTCCTATCCTCTCCTCTCCTCTCCTCTCCTATCCTCTCCTTCTCCTCTCCTCTCCTATCCTCTCCTCTCCTCTCCTCTCTCTCTCCTCCTCTCCACTCCTCTCCTCTCCTCTTCCTCTTCTTCTTCCTCTCCTTCTTCCTCCTCTTCCAATCTTCTTCCTTCTCGAGCAGCCAATTCAACCAACGATCACCTGCTTCATAAACCTACCAATGAGAACCAAGCTTTTTTTCATATTATTTATTCATTTATTGGCAAGATACATTACAATGTGGGAAGAATCAACAGACATTCGTCCAAAACTGGTTCTTTCCTAAATTTTGATAAATAGTCCAGAGGTTATGTTGTTCATTCATCTTACTGAAATATTGTGAGATTATTATTATTATGATGATACTGAATTATTATTCCATAATTGAAAACCAGGCCTCACAACGGTATTCTTCAGTCTACCGCACCTAACTGCACTTGAATATGCAACTTGAAATAACTATAAAGGGGCCCACAGACTTACGGAAGGTACTCACGTCCTCGCTCGCCTCCTCGGAGAATGCAGCTACTCCTCCTCCTCCTCCTCAATCCAGCTGTACCGCCCGGTTCCGTCGAACCAAGCCACCCTGTACAGATTTCTGGCTACTCCGCTAGCGTTAACTGCAAATAAATCAATAGTTATTCTCAAACAAGCTATCATCAACAATGAATATTATCTTTTTTGTGTAGCTCTGAAGGCGATATTGTTGCAGTTATGATAAGCTACTGAATAAAATAAACTAGAAGTATAAGAATATCGAGATACCGAATTTGGTTAATGAACATTTATCAATCTCAAGTAACCTATTCAACCAAGGATCACCTGCTTCATAAACCTACCAATGAGAACCAAGCTTTTTTTCATATTATTATTCCTTTAATGAAAACCAGGCCTCACAACGGTATTCTTCAGTCTACCGCACCTAACTGCACTTGAATATGCAACTTGAAATAACTATAAAGGGGCCCACAGACTTACGGAAGGTACTCACGTCCTCGCCCTCGCTCGCCTCCTCGGAGACTGCATTTTCTCGTCCTCTTCCACGTCTTCTACCACCCGAGGTCTCCTCCCACCCGGTGGTGGCACAAGTACTGCTGCAAGTGCTCGCACTGTAAGAGAAAGAACAAATCACTTACACTGTCTCAAATATTACAATATTGTAAATTGAATATTACTGTCCAATATCAACTACATAATTATCACAAATTTGAATACTGAAGAATGAAAGAGGATGAACTACAAATATTTGTCCTCCCTTTCATTTTCCCTTGGTCGCCATCCCTCCACCCCCCCTCAACAAGGGTATTCTTCAGTCTACCGCACCTAAGTGCACTTGAATATGTAACTTGAAATAACTATAAAGGGGCCCACAGACTTACGGAAGCTACTCACCCCCTCACTCGCCTCCTTGGAGACTGAAGCTCCTCCTCCTCTTCCACATCCTCCTCTCGAGGTCTTCGACCCCGCGGTGCCTGTGCTCGCACTGTAAAAGAAAAAAAAACAAATCACTTGCACTGTCTCAAATATTACAATATTGTAAATTGAATATTACTGTCTAATATTAACAACATTATTATCACAAATTTGAATACTGAAGAATGAAAGAGGATGAACTACAAATATTTGTCCTCCCCTTCATTTTCCCTTGGTCGCCATCTCTCCCCCCCCCCTCAACAAGGGTATTCTTCAGTCTACCGCACCTGACTGGACTTGAATACGCAACTTGAAATAACTATAAAGGGGCCCACAGACTTACGGAAGGTACTCACGTCCTCGCCCTCGCTCGCCTCCTCGGAGACTGCATTTCCTCCTCCTCTTCTACGTCTTCTACCACCCGGGGTCTTCTACCCGGTGGTGGCACAAGGTGCACTGCTGCAAGTGCTCGCACTGTAAGAGAAAAAAACAAATCACTTACACTGTCTCAAACATTACAATATTGTAAATGGAATATTACTGTCTAATATTAACAACATTATTACCACAAATTTGAATACTGAAGAATGAAAGAGGATGAACTACAAATATTTGTCCTCTATTCATTTATTGGCAAGATACATTACAATGTGGAAAGAATCAACAGACATTCGTCCAAAACTGGTTCTTTCCCAAATTTCGATAAATAGTCCAGAGGTTATGTTGTTCATTCATCTTACTGAAATATTGTGAGATTATTATTATTATGATACTGAATTATTATTCCATTAATGAAAACCAGTCCACACAACGGTATTCTTCAGTCTACCGCACCTAACTGCACTTGAATATGCAACTTGAAATAACTATAAAGGGGCCCACAGACTTACGGAAGCTACTCACCCCCTCACTCGCCTCCTTGGAGACTGAAGCTCCTCCTCCTCTTCCACATCCTCCTCTCGAGGTCTTCGACCCCGCGGTGCCTGTGCTCGCACTGTAAAAGAAAAAAAAAACAAATCACTTGCACTGTCTCAAATATTACAATATTGTAAATTGAATATTACTGTCCAATATTAACAACATAATTATCACAAATTTGAATACTGAAGAATGAAAGAGGATGAACTACAAATATTTGTCCTCTATTCATTTATTGGCAAGATACATTACAATGTGGGAAGAATCAACAGACATTCGTCCAAAACTGGTTCTTTCCTAAATTTTGATAAATAGTCCAGAGGTTATGTTGTTCATTCATCTTACTGAAATATTGTGAGATTATTATTATTATGATGATACTGAATTATTATTCCATAATTGGAAACCAGGCCTCACAACGGTATTCTTCAGTCTACCGCACCTAACTGCACTTGAATATGCAACTTGAAATAACTATAAAGGGGCCCACAGACTTACGGAAGGTACTCACGTTCTCCCTCGCCTCCTAGGAGGCTGAATTTCCTCCTCCTCTTCCACATTTTCAACCACCCGGGTTCTTCTCCTACCCGGTGGTGGCACCAGCTGCAAGTGCTCGCACTGTAAGAAAAAAAAACAAATCACTTACACTGTCTCAAACATTACAATATTGTAAATGGAATATTACTGTCTAATATTGACAACATTATTACCACAAATTTGAATACTGAAGAATGAAAGAGGATGAACTACAAATATTTGTCCTCTATTCATTTATTGGCAAGATACATTACAATGTGGGAAGAATCAACAGACATTGAAAACTGGTTCTCTCCTATATTTTGATAAATAGTCAAGAGGTTATGTTGTTCATTCATCTTACTGTAATATTGTGAGATTATTATTATGATACTGAATTATTATTCCAATGATGTAAACCAGGCCTCACAACGGTATTCTTCAGTCTACCGCACCTAACTGCACTTGAATATGCAACTTGAAATAACTATAAAGGGGCCCACAGACTTACGGAAGGTACTCACGTCCTCGCTCGCCTCCTCGGAGGCTGCAGCTCCTTCTCCTCCTCCTCAATCCAGCTGTACCGCCCGGTTCCGTCGAACCAAGCCAGTGGTGGTGACGGCGCTCGAGGAGGTGGTGGTGAAGGCACCCGAGGAGGTGGTGGTGACGGCGCTCGTGGAGGTGCGGCGTCCGGCAGAGGGGCGGCCAGCGCCGCCAAGTGTTGTAGGCGGCCCTCGTTGTCCAAGGGCGCCATCCTGGCTGCCAACTCCACACCCTCAAGCCAGCACTCAGCTTGTCCTCCCGCCCTGGGGAGCCTTGCCGCTTTCTTATCGGCTCCATTCAGCCTCTTGTTCTGCAAATTCATTCATTTGTTCATTTCACCATAGTAAAAAAACTCATGAAAAACACGTCCTCGCTCGCCTCCTCGGAGGCTGCATTTCTTCCTCCTCTTCCACATACTCCTCTCGAGGTCTTCGACCCGGCGGTGGCACCTGAGCTGCCTGTGCTCGCACTGTAAGAGAAAAAAACAAATCACACTGTCTCAAATATTACAATATTGTAAATTGAATATTACTGTCCAATATTAACAACATAATTATCACAAATTTGAATACTGAAGAATGAAAGAGGATGAACTACAAATATTTGTCCTCCCCTTCATTTTCCCTTGGTCGCCATCTCTCCCCCCCCCCTCAACAAGGGTATTCTTCAGTCTACCGCACCTGACTGCACTTGAATACGCAACTTGAAATAACTATAAAGGGGCCCACAGACTTACGGAAGGTACTCACGTCCTCGCCCTCGCTCGCCTCCTTGGAGACTGCATTTCCTCCTCCTCTTCCACATTTTCAACCACCCGGGGTCTTCTCCTACCCGGTGGTGGCACACGCTGCACTGCTGCTAGTGCTCGCACTGTAAGAGAAAAAAACAAATCACTCACACTGTCTCAAATATTACAATATTGTAAATTGAATATTACTGTCTAATATTAACAACATTATTATCACAAATTTGAATACTGAAGAATGAAAGAGGATGAACCACAAATATTTGTCTTCCCCTTCATTTTCCCCTTCATTTTCATGTATGAAACTAGGACTCCCAAACTCACATTTGCCAGCCACTCTCTGAGCTTGCCTAGGGCAGCTTGGCCGGTAATGGCGGGGGGCGGTTGAAAAGGGGCAATGGCTGAGGCCCCAACCCAACTGTACCGCCCGGTTCCGTCGAACCAAACCACCCTGTACAGATTTCTGGCTACTCCGCTAGCGTTAACTGCAAATAAATCAATAGTTATTCTCAAACAAGCTATCATCAACAATGAATTTTTTTTTGTGTAGATCTGAAGGCGATATTATTGTAGTTATGATGAACTACTGAATAAAATAAACTAGAAGTATAAGAATATCGAGATACCGAATTTGGTTAATGAACATTTATCAATCTCAAGTAACCTATTCTTTTTATCAATGAATAATGTTAATATCAATATTTTAATAAACTAGGACTTCCCAGGTCACACAAATTAAAATTAAAATTCGCTTATTGGCCCCATTGAATTTTTTTCCCATTCCAAGACAGTTCTCGAATTGAATTAGTTTCTATTTCATGTCTCCCTTTTCATTGATGCGGATTGTGTATGTTATTGGAGCGAATTTCAGAATAAATAATTCATCTCTAGATGTTCTTAATCCAACTCTTGATTCTGTTTGAAAAATGTAAATTTCTAAAAAATGGGTCTTGACTTGAGAGTAAGAAGATAATTATAACTGTTAGCCTAGTATGATCCTGGGCCAAATTAAAAATATTTTAATATTCTAATATAAATTTGCATAATTTATTTATATTATTTTCTTTTTCAAAGTCAAACATCGATCACAATGTTAATTCCAATTTCTGGCTTTTATTTATTCCCAACATTCCCTATCTAATATAATCAAATAATATTATTTTAATACTGACGATTATACGAGTTATTGATCCCCTCTCCTTTTACTTTGGAAACACTACTGTAACTTCTGCGTTTTTGAAAAAGTACTTGAAGGTACTTGGGTATTTCTGAACGCTTTCGAAAAAATTCTACCAGATTCACTCTGTGGCAAAGTTTCCTTCCAAAGAACCTCCCTTGAGCGTCTGCAAGTTTGAATTTTGTGGAATTGTCCTGTTGGTCGGAAGTTACAACCCCCGGAAAAAAGGGTGCCTTCCCAGCCTCCCGCGAACAAGTTGTGCTACCGTATGTTCTTCCATAGGTAGCTCTGACCGACTCAGTCTCTTAAGAGGGATAGTCGCTTTTTATGCTCATACCGGTTGACTGCTATCGCATAAAAGTATAAACAAAAAGGGTTTTTGAATATTCATTCATCCACTTCATTTATTCATCTTCCTAGGGCTTGAATTTGAATTGAATAAATTAATGAATACATAAAAATGCTCTTGAACAGGATTTTGAAAAAAATTAATTAAAAAAAATAGCTGAGATCATTTTTCAGGAACTCTATAGTGCTTAGGAAATTCCAAATACAAATGTGTAAATAACTATAATAACGCCTTGCGCATAGGTGTGTTCAGTTATTGATATGCGCACTACTAACAATTGAATAGCACTTGCATTCAGTTGCTAACAAGTGAGCGTTCTTACCTGGCTGGGGATACCCGCCTCGACCCTGGGCTTCCCTGGTCACTGGGTGTTTCCAGGTCGAAGAAGCAGATTAGTGCCGTTCTCCTTACAAACAACCCCCGGTTCCCCGGACACTGAAATGGAACGAAGTTTAGTATTAATCCAAAAATAAATAGCCTATATCATTGACATGCATAATAATGAATTGATATCCAATCTCTCTCCAACAAATAAACAATTTACATCAACGGAATCTAATTGGCAAAGCTAAATTGGATTTTCAAAACATTGACAGCTGAATAAACAGAACAAAACAAATTAGAAAGCTACCATTGAAGGAATCAATTGAAGGTGACTTCAATGACCTGCTTGATTTATTGGATCAGATTGACAGACCGTTGACTATATTAGCTAAACCTTTAGTTGCACTTATAGAAAAGCGGGATAATACAGTCAGATGTACTATACAGTCAGATGTCTACTAGTACTTGAGAACATGGTGTACTTCCTTTTGCCTTTACGAAATTGAAATTCATATATGTACCAATCATAACTCATTATCCAGTCAAAACTATGTAGTGGATTATCAAAAAATTGAAATTTTCATAGAAAAAAAATTGAATGCGCCACTGGGGTGACGCATTACTAGAATACCTAGTCTTTATTATTAATCATAAATATAAAATAGACACGGATCTGCAGTAACAAAGTAAATTCGAGTGAAGCTATAACAATCCATCCAATGAGAATATGTAATGGAAACAGCCGAATGGACAATTTATGAACCTCAATTTATTAACTATTTGACTAAATTCAGGAATTGTAGAAGTTTTGGGTAATTTGTTTGTTTGTCTTTCCTGTTCGTTATTCAATTTCATTATTTTTCAATTTTAATATTCACATGTTGAAAGATCGTGATATTTTTCACTGTTACAAAATAAAAATTTAACTTGAGTCATTCAACTTACATTGACCTGCTCTATTGCCTTACTTTAAGGCTGGAGGTTAAGTGGCAGAGTGGACATTATTTTCCTAACTTCGCCACGTCAGAAAAATAAAGAAGTCATTTTATTTTAAATGCTAAGTTAGGCCCTCTGATGCTAAGGTAGTACCTCTAATGCCTTGTTCATTATGTTGTCATTGACATGTGACAGTCGACTAGGGCCCAGTCAACTGCCTTATGCCTTTGGCAACAAGTAAACAAGGAATAAGCGTCACTGAGTAGGCTACTAGATTTCCTGTGAATAGACTTGGAAAGAAAACGAAACAAGTTTATAAAAGTAACAAGTAACAATTTTATAATTGGTGTATTCTCACTTCTGTAATATTGCATTATCACATCTGTTTGTAGATTTTTGTAATTTAATGAAGTAGACATACTGTAGAAATTTATTTTCATTTATTTATCATTTATTGGATCAAGCAATAAAATCTTATAGGAAAGAAAAAAACAGGTGTTAACCCAAAACTTCTTCTGTTCCAAAATTTAATCTGATAAATTGTTTAAATAAAGGTTATGTGCAATAGTTTTGTTCACATCAACGATTTTCACTTGAAAAAACACAAACCAAAAATAAATTATGAATTTTAAATTCCGAAAGGTCATTAAAACGCCAAAAAAATACCAAATAATTTAAAAAATTCAAGAATATTGAATTCAACTTTGAGCCTAACAATTCACACCACTATGATCAACTACAGCTTTGTGGAATAAATCCAGTTCTAGTAAATACAAGTCAAGTTTGCTTTCTTCGAATTCAAATTCAATTTATTTTTGGCGTAGGGGTTGGCGATCCCATCGCCCAATAGCCTTCTAATGCTATTGCAAACAGCCAGTTTTTCACAATTTTTTTTATTTTCTAAATTTTTCAACTCATTTTTCAAAATCAAAATTTTATTTCAAATTTAACATCATTATCTCATTTTTTGACCAAGTGCACCTTACACTCTTTACTGCACCCCGACACTCCAAAGCGTCAGTGTGAATGTGTGTATATTATTATGTGCATTATATTTATGTAATATTTATTCATGTGTTATTTGTATTCTTTTGTATTATTATTTTGTTCATCAAATAATTTTATAATTATCTATTTTCTAATAATGTCTCGCTCACAATCATTCCATAATTGATAAATCTTTATTAAATTGTCAAATTCTACCTGAATGAACACTGGATGTTTCAAAGGACCATGGTTTCACTAGACTCTTCATGTACACGTTCATGACACTAGACATTTTCATATACTGGTGATGTGCTAATAATTAATGTAGCATGAAACCATGGTCCTGTGAAACATTTAGTGTTCATTTAAATGGAATTTGACAATTTCAGCTTGACTTATCAATTCTTATTTTGATTGAGAGGACCGTTGATGGAAAGAGTAGAGTGAAGAGACTGAATCAAAGTTCCTTTCTTAGTCTTTTGGATAATAGCTATTCACAAAGATTATTATGTAATTGAAAATTATGTAAAAAAAAATTTCTTTGATCTTATTATGTGATTATTATTATGCGATGTTATCTAATATTTATTGTACAAAGTACAAAGTACTTTGAAGTATTTTAGTATTTAAAGTAGTTACCAAGAAAGAGTATGTAAAGTATTAAATGAATACTGATCCGTGGCGAACTGTGGTATACTTAACCGGTCATCGCCGGGTATATTTCCTATTTATAGGACATATACCCGGCGATGACCGGTCAAGTATACCACGCTTACTGTTACAAAGTTGTACGTAGGCAACATAGTTGAACGAAGAGATTAAATTGGAGTTCCTTGAAAAAAGATTAAAATTCCTTAAAATTGTTATTTAATTTTGAGAAAATTACAAAATTCCAGAAGTTACAAAAATTTTAATTGAAATTGAAATTGCAGTGAATTTGTTAATTTAAGTGAATTTGTTAATTTAAGTGAATTTGTTTATTTAAGTGAATTTGTTAATTGAAGTGAATTTGTTAATTCACTTGTGGTATACTTAACCGGTCATCGCCGGGTATATTTCCTATTTATAGGACATATACCCGGAGATGACCGGTCAAGTATACCATGCTTACTGTTACAAAGTTGTACGTAGGCAACATAGTTGAACAAAGAGATTAAATTGGAGTTCCCTAAAAAAGATTAGAATTCCTTAGAATTGTTATTTAATTTTGAAAAAATTAAATATTCCAAAAGTTACAAAAATTTTTATTGAAATTGAAATTGCTTAAAATCGTTATGTAATTTTTTCCTTTTATTGTTGGCCTTACCAAATGTGAAATAATTTATGTGAAACATGTGTTGAGTGAATTTGTTAATTTAAGTGAATTTGTTAATTTAAGTGAATTTGTTAATTCAAGTGAATTTGTAGTGAATTTGACGCTTACTGTTACAAAGTTGTACGTAGGCAACATAGTTGAACGAAGAGATTAAATTGAAGTTCCTTAAAAAAGATTGAAATTCCTTGAAATTGTTATTTAATTTTGAAAAGATTACAAAATTCCAAAAATTTTAATTGAAATTGCAATTGGTTAAAATCGTTATGTAATTTTTTCCTTTTATTGTACGCCTACCAAATATGAAATAATTTATGTGAATAATGTGTTAAGTGAATTTGTTAATTTAAGTGAATTTGTTAATTTAAGTGGATTTGTTAATTTGAGAGAATTTGTTAATTCAAGTGAATTTGTAGTGAATTTGACGCTTACTGTTACAAAGTTGTACGTAGGCAACATAGTTGAACGAAGAGATTGAGTTGGAGTTCCTTAAAAAAGATTGAAATTCCTTAAAATTGTTATTTAATTTTGAAAAAAATTACAAAATTCCAAAAGTTACAAAAAATTTTATTGAAATTGCAATTGGTTAAAATCGTTATGTAATTTTTTCCTTTTATTGTACGCCTACCAAATATGAAATAATTTATGTGAATGTGTTAAGTGAATTTGTTAATTTAAGTGAATTATTTAAATTATTTATGATATTGGTAAATACCAAATTGTAGATACCATAGTTGAACGAAGAGATTTAATTGGAGTTCCTTAAAAAAGATTGAAATTCCTTAAAATTGTTATGTAATTTTTCCTTTTATTGTTGGCCTTACCAAATATGAAATGATTTATGTGAAACATGTGTTAAGTGAATTTGTTAATTTAAGTGAATTTGTTAATTTAAGTGAATTTGTTAATTCAAGTGCATTAGTAGTGAATTTGACGCTTACTGTTACAAAGTTGTACGTAGGCAACATAGTTGAACGAAGAGATTAAATTGGAGTTCCTTAAAAAAGATTGAAATTCCTTAAAATTGTTATTTAATTTTGAAAAGATTACAAAATTCCAAAAGTTACAGAAATTTTAATTGAAATTGAAATTGCTTAAAATTGTTATGTAATTTTTTCCTTTTATTGTTGGCCTTACCAAATATGAAATAATTTATGTGAAACATGTGTTGATGAATTTGTTAATTTAAGTGAATTTGTTAATTTAAGTGAATTTGTTAATTTAAGTGAATTTGTTAATTCAAGTGAATTTGTTAATTCAAGTGAATTTGTCAATTCAAGTGAATTTGTCAATTCAAGTGAATTTGTCAATTCAAGTGAATTTGTCAATTCAAGTGAATTTGTTAATTCAAGTGAATTATTTAAATTATTCATGATATTGGTAAATACCAAATTGTAAATTTTAAATTTATTATTCTTCAATTTAAAATAGAAAAATAATAACAAATATTTTCCTATAAAATTCCTTTTCATTCAAAGTCACCTACTTTCAATGTTTATTTATAATTTTGAGCAATATTATTACATGAGATTCTCTAATACTAATATTACAGTATATTGTTTTCAGAAATACTCGAGCAGAAAAATTTGAAAAACTTGAGCTTCAAAAATATTGAGCAGAAATACTTGAGATTATAATAAACATGGAAACACAATGATTTTGTCAAATCTACTATTTATTTGTGGTACAAGACTATACACACTATACAGGCTACACACAGGCTAAATGTTAACCACACAGGCTACATGGCCGCAGGCCACGAAACCACGGTCCATGTACCACAGATAAATAGTAGAATTGACAAAAACATTGTGTTCTCATTTTAATTATCATGGAAAAGTTCTACAATCTCAATAGTGATTTTTTTATAACTATTATTTCGTATCACATTTCTGTTTACTGTTAATTTCTCCCAAAGGGTTCTACCATAGAGAAGCGATACTCTCTTGTTATTCTAATCTGTTCTCTGTGGTTTTCCAGCATACGCTCTTGACTAGTGCGTGAATGATTGAAAGGATAACAATTAAAAGATATGATAATAATCTTCTCGTTTCCAGTGCGTTATGTGTACTCTTGAATTTTTACTCCACAGTGATATTCATTTGATTTGATGCTTGGCATTGGATAGATAGATAGAGAGATGTTATTCATTTGCCATCGTACTCTACGGTCATCAGCAACGTCAGAGATGATATCTCTCTATCTATCTATTTATCTAATGCTAAGCGTCAAATTAAATTGATGTATCTGTATCTTTCTTCAGTTATATGGTTGTATCTATTTGTGTTGTATCTATTTGTTTAGCTCGTTTACTTGCATCAATTAACCAAGAAATAAGTAATGCATGTTCACTTATAGCTTTAGTTCACTGTACTGACCTTGAAATACCTTATTACAGCTTTCTGCAATGGTGAAAATGTTAAAGAACTCATCCATTTTGATGCAGCCCTATTAATATTGTACGGTGAAAAAATGAATTATAAATTAATATAATGTATAAATAAATATACCCTTTGAACAGAGTTGAAAGCTGTTTAGAATACTGTAATGATAATAACTCATTTCCTCCAAGTGCAAAGTGAACAATAATATACAGTGTTTCAGAACTCCCTACCAATATTCTAGGGCATTGTTCCTGGGTAAAAACCATATCTAATTATTAATTAGCATTATTAATTGGAAATTTCGTTCAATAAATTCCTATGAACAATATATATTTTGATATGGTTGTATCTATGGATTGTCTTTTATATTATACAGTATGTTCATAATAATATACTGTGCATGTTATTATCTTGTTTTGATATGTTGCTTCACTGGCCAACTTGTCACTGTTGAAACTGTGGATATCTTGGGTGATTTTTCGTTTGAAAATATTGTTCTGTTTCTTGATTGGTCTATATTATATTGTTTTTTTTTTACAATTAATTGTGGATAATTATGGGTGGATTACAATTATGTGGATATCTTGGGTGATTTTTCGTTTGAAAATATTGTTCTGTTTCTTGATTGGTCTATATTATATTGTTTTCTTTCTTACAATTGATTGAAACAGATATCACTACTTGCCCGTGGGCTGCCGGGCTGGATAGAATAGCAGTCCTAGCACCTCTCCTTATTTAATAATTTATTTATTTTTTCTTCATTTATTTTCTAGTTTTTCTCCATCATCCCGAGGTGCTAGAGTGGTAAGACCCCACCGAAAAAACAGGGGTCTGTTTCATGGAAACTTGAAGTTTGAAAACAAGAAAATAACGGACGCACACCAGACCTGGAAAGCATGAAAATATTCAAGTCTAGTGTAGTAGGCGTTCCTTTCTTTTTTATTGCAGAACTTCAAATCTTTATGAAACAGACTCATTGTATCACCATCGACATTTCTCCTCCTTATTTTTATTAATCTTCTTATCTTTTCCCTTTTCTACTCAACCGCTTCCTTCTTCACAAACTCATCCTCTCTTCTTCATACAAATCATCCTACTCCTACTCTCCCTTGATACTTCCTCTTCTATTTTTCACCTTTACCTTCCTCCTCCTCTTTCTCTTTTTCACCTTTATCTTCCTCCTCGCCTCTTCTCCCTCTTCCTCTTATTTCTCATCTTCATCTCCTTCCACGACTCTTTTTCTTCTTCTTAATCTTCTTCTTCTTTCTACTTTCTACTCTAACTCCTTCCTCCTCCCCTCTTCTTCCTCATTCTCAAACTCATCCTCTCCCCTTCCTACTCTTTGTTCCCTTCATTCTCCTCTTTCCCTTTCTCCCTCTCTTCTTCATGCCACTTCTTTTCTCTCCCCTTTCGTCTTCTTCCTTCTTACTCCTCCTTCTCTAAGCAGACAGAGCAAATAATTTTATCTCATTAATTATCAACTTTAAAGAATCTGTAAATCCATAAAGTAAAATTTTTAATTATTATAAAAATTGGAACATGCTGTTGAATGGAGTGCGCCTGTCGCTCTCATTGTCTCACCCCATTCTAAAAGTATGTTTTGATTTCAAACCATGAATATTTATTCAATAAAATCAACTTATATCTAATCGAAAACTAAATTAGCCTGCTCTGAAATAGTTTCTCTTAATTCTCTTTCCCTTCTTAATTCTCATTCTGTTATCTGAATTATTTTTCTCTTTCTCTTCTCTTGAATTCTCTTCTCTTCCCTTTTCTTCCCTTTCCTGGAGCTGGCAGAGCAAATCTTTAAATCAACTCCGAAAAATCTATAATTCTATAAAATTGAAATGATTCAAAATATAAAAATTGGAACATGCTGTTGAATGGAGTGCGCCTGTCGCTCACATTGTCTCACCCCATTCTAACAGTATGTTTTGATTTAAAAAATTATTATATAGAGTTCAATTATAAATAATTTTTAAAATAACTAATAAAATATTAAATAAAATAAACTTGCTATAAAATTTGAAACAAGCTGTGGAATAGTGTGCGCCTGTCGCTCAAATCTGTCTCACACCACTTTCACAGTTTGTTTTGATTTTTTAAATATCAATCTATCCATAAATTGATCTGAACCTTTAAAACTTGTTAAATTATAAAATATCCGGATTTGCTTCATCTCATGCTCTCTCGTGTCCTGTTCTTGTTTTCCAATATAATCCTATAATTCTAAGGAATTATAGGATTATAATTCCTTCGAATAAGGATTATAATCCTTCTTAACACAATTATCTTGATTCGTTTTCCAATCTGGATTCTTATTTCTATTTCTATCTCAATTATTCATACATATATCCTATTTTCCTATCCTTTCATCCGAATTGCCCTCTTTCTGCTGTGTTTCGCCTTCAAATAAAAAAACTCACTTGAAAAGCTATTATCTCAATTTAATGATTGGGTTGACAATTTATTTTCTTGCTTAATATCACGCTATGAGGTTTATGTATTTCAAATTCAAATCAAATTTATTGTTCACATCAGTGAATACATTAACACTAATACATCTCTCATCATCACCCCCATAACCCACGCACAAGCCTAAAGCTCATGTGGGCATCACCCTCAAAAAAAAAAAAACATTTTAAGTCATAGTACACCACAACAATCATCACATCATTATATCAAAAACATTCTAGAAAATTTTCATGTTATATTACAATTCAATTATATTCCAATTTTGGAATTTTTGCAGTGTATTTCTTTAATCTTTCTAAGCTTGGAGTATGAGGCATGAGTTATTTTTATGTAAATGTCAATTTTATGTACGGTAATTGTGAACGTTTGGGTGCATGGTTTTGTAGCTGCTTTTTGAGTCAGGTTTTATTTAGCTTTGGGGGTGTTGTGTCTTGTGTAACAGCTTACTGACAACTGGAACGAGAAACTGATATACCATTACGAACGCACAAGTCATAGGTCTATGTGGGCATCATCTCCCAAAAATGAGATTTGGATAGATGCTGTAGCTCCAGAATATATGCCTAAATCATCATATCTATTGATAATTGTTCACTTTACTGAAGAATCTGGATTGGAAATGATTTGTTGTCTTTACAGCTTTTTTTAAATCATGTTTAATGTGTAAAGAGGATGAATAATTAGTTACTTGATCATTGCAAGAAGCTGTAATGAGGTAATTCATTGTTAGTCCAGGTGCCTTAGCAAAGTGAACGCACTGTACATAATACCAATTTGATATAATACCAATTTGATAGATAATGGTTGCAAAATTTTTTTAAAAATATACTTCTTCAAGTTGGCATCGACTTCACCAACGAGAGAACTCAAGCTGTTGAATAAAATCTGAGAAAAAAACTATTAATGTCATGAAGCACCTCTTCAGAAGCGGAAACTGATTTTTGATAGATGTGAGTTTTATTTTTTTAAATCCTTCAAATCAATCTCTAAACCAGTGTAAGTAATAGTGAGTTTTTTAATTGAATTTTCTCGTGTTTTGAACATTATTTTCATTTACAGTGGAACCTCATTTGAAACTTTATAAAGTTTTCACTACTTATTGTGAATAATAATAGTACGGTAACTCTTGATAAGGAATAATTTACTTGATTTCCAATTTATTAATTTTTTATAAATTTTATTTTCATTTTATTGATTTAACTCAATTGATATCTAAGTATCATGGTTTCTTCCTTGTATCAACCCTCTGACAAGTTAATGGCTTATGTGGACTTCATCAGTTTTAAGACAATATTTTTTCCAGTAATTGATCTATTTTTTTTTATTCAGTTTTGAAATCTCAGCAGTGAATCTTGATTTTGTAATAATTATGTCCTCCCATTATCGAATTTCAGGCATATTATTAATCCTTGACAATAACCAATAATATTGAGAATAGTTTCAAATTTTAAACTTGTCGAAAATATTTTATGATGTAGTATCTGGTAAATGAAGTTCAATTTATTTTTTCTTTTATTCAAATAGCATATTTATATGGATATTATTTCATAATATTATGATCTTAAACATGTATTATTACAAATGATATTATTACATAAATATAATAGGTTGTGGCGAAATGAGGTTCCACACTGTATTTGAACAATTATTTTTCTTTTCTATCATTGATATGATTGTGACTGTGTATTCCATGTGCTAGGGTCTCCCCACCAGAACGCAGAACAGGAATATATAACTAAGATTGAATAAAATATAACAGGATAGATAATATTATATAAAGAATTGAATTAGTCTCTGATAAAATCAAAAAGTAAATAAGACAACTTATGTTTATTTACTAACTCAATTTATTTAAAGATTCATATTTTTTCTATATTAGTCATACAATTTTCAAAATTTTCTATTTTCCTACAAATATATTAAGCAATTTGAAAAAAATATTTTCTGGAAATGTTTAAATTCAAGTTGATTATTCAGCGTTGTATAGAATTCAACGATAAAATCATTTCAAGAATAGGTTGGTTGTTTTATCTGAAATTAATTTTTTTTATTTATTAATTTTTTAACTATTTTTTCAGTTGTCAAGTTTTCACTCAAGTTTTAAATTACATAATAATCTAGTATGCTTCATAGAATTTTAGAAATCCCGTAATACAGGAAAAAGGCGATCACACACTAGATGTTCACCGTGCTACTCATTTCTAGTGTGAGTTCACCTTTTTCATGTTCTAGAGGACTTCTAATTTTTTTGAAACATCTTTCTAGTTGTTGAAAGTGATCAGAAAATAGATATCTTACAAAAATCAGATTATTCAATTGAAAGATTATTTTTAGTGAAATCTCTTGAGTTACTTGAGTGTGGGGAGATCATTTCAGGTCATCGTTGACGCCATGTTATATGGGGAACCCACAAGTTCATGTGGGTTCCGAAACACAAGGTAGGTACTTTGATTGAAAATATTTTCCATGAATTGTGATATTATTTTGTCTTCTTGTTCCCATCACAATTTAAAGTACTTAAGTCTTCATCAGCTATATTAGGGTGTTAATCAACAATTTTATTCAAATTTAAATTGGTAATTTTTTAAAATCGATTAAAGCTTTCCATTTTTATGATTTTGCACGATATTAAAATAATACACAATAATTATTTATATTATCTAATAAATTATTTTGATATTGATATAATAATGAAATTAAATAATAATTTCATTAAATAATATCCTATTAAACAATCCAATCTTATTTAAATAATCTTATTTTTCTTTTCTTTTAATCAAAACTTTGAATTGTGATTGGGCATACATTGTGACTTGGATACTTTGAATCTGATGGGTGAATATTGAAGTTTAGGTGGGTTCCAAACCACCAGTATCAGCATATCAAGGGTGTCAAAATCTTGTGGGTGTTGTACAGACTTACAATACTTGTCACTGTTGTGATATTAGTATTGTACTTTTGTGCAATATCCATGCCAGACTTGCACACTATTCCTTGTGAGATTGGTAAGGTTGATGAATCATATTTTATTCACCCATCAGATTTGATGTTTCCTTTACAGTTTGATTTACTGGCTAAGCAGATCCATTCGCTATATCTCAGTTGATGGAGAGTTTTTAATAGAGAAGCATGTTGATGCTTTCATAGAAAACTCTTCCACAATTGAGTTATAGAAGTGAATTCTGAATGACATACACTACATGGGCTATACTTGTGTAGTAGTTTGACAGCCTGTTGAAAATGCATCACAGGTAATCATTGTAAGTAAATTATAAGTATTTTATAAATATGTGTTCATATTCCAAATCTCATCTTACACTGGTTAACGAAAGAGATTGATTTTCTGCCCTCAATATTATGGTTATGCCAATAATTTGGCAAAGGCTAAGGGCCTGGCTACATACGCCTGTGCTTCACTTCACTTACTCGCATAGTACATCTTTATACCATACAATGACTGGTATTCTATGCAATGTTATTCTATGTAGTCATTCTATGCATTCTATGATAAAGACTTCTTCTTCTTCTTGTACTTCGTCTGCTGCTTCTTCTTCTTCTTCTTCTTCTTCTTCTTCTTCTTCTTCTTCTTCTTCTTCTTCTTCTTCTTCTTCTTCTTCTTCTTCTTCTTCTTCTTCTTCTTCTTCTTCTTCTCATAAGCATAGGTGTATGCAGGGGGCTGTCATAGGAGTGGAAGTATCACGTCTTCTCTATGTTGAAAAAGCGAGAAGCCTGTGTCATGGCCTTCTTGAGTTTTGTCTAAAGATGGACATGCTGTGTCTCGATCTCATTGGCTGTGTGGCACGATCTCATTGGCCGAATACACTCTGGACCACTGAGCTAAATATTGTCTAACTGGAGGTAGTAATGAATGAACAAGCTGGGTTCCTCCTATTTTTTTTTATCATACCCCACTGTACTGCCAACCTAAAAAAATTAGGTGGAACACGAGCCACCTAATTTTGTTAGTTTGGCAGTACAGTGGGGTCATCACATGTGGAGTCATTTTATGATTAGGGCAAAAAAAATAGTGGAACATGGGTCTCATATAGCTGTCCTAGCCACTGCTACCTCCAGTTGGATAATATAGCTCAGTGCTCTGGACCGATGTCGGTCATTATTATGGACCTACTTTTGACGGTGTATTTGAATTCAGAGCCATTATGGAGCCACATGGAGTTTTGAAAGTTTATGGTATCTTTTGCGGTATAAATCAAAACCGTTGAGAGAATATAGTTGATATTTACGGCAAAATACAACATTTTTGTCGTATTTTGTGTTTTTTAGGCTGGTTTGGGTAGTAGTATAGTTATGTATTTAGATGTTTTCAAATACACCGCCAAAAGTAGGTCCATAACAATGGCCGACATCCTACTCTCCTTATTTCTCTTACTTCCTCTCCCTTAGATGTCAGCTCCCTGGGCGTATGTAGCCATGCCCTTTGGTAGTGGCGGCGGTGCTAGCCGTAACAACAACAATATTGTTTTTTCTGAATAGCTCTGTATTCATAGAGGTGATAAATAAAAATATTGACAATACCAGGGGGCTGTCATTGATGGAGTGGAAGAATCGTATCTTCCCCATGTTAAAAAAGGGTGAAGCCTGTGTCCATGGCCTTCTTGAGTTTTGTCTAAAGATGGCCATGCTGAGTCTCGATCTCATTGGCCGAATACACGACCGATGTCGGCCATTATTATTGGACGTAATTTTGGCGCTGTATTTGAATTCAGAGCCATCATGTTAAATTTAATTTTCATGAAGAGTTTTGAAAGTTTATGGTATCTTTTGCGGTATAAATCAAAACTGTTGAGAGAATATAGTTAATATTTACGGCACAATACAACATTTTTGTCGGATTTTGTGTTTTTTAGGCTGATTTGGGTAGAAGTTATGTAGATGTTTTCAAATACAGCGCCAAAATTACGTCCAATAATAATGGCCGACATCCTACTCCCCTGATTTCTCTTACTTCCACTCCATTAGAAAATGAGGTTATGTTTGTTGTCAGCTCCCTGGACAATACATTAGCTAATATGACTGAAAACCCCTCCCTCCCAATAAGTGTCCTCTCGCACAATTTGGTACTTCGGCCTAGCTATAGTCCTTGCCCACCCAGTTTTTCTAGTCTGGAACCGCTACTGCTCTTAGGCCACACTACTACTAGGCTTCGCTTAGTGCTAAGAGTTGAAGTAAAAGTGTATGGTATATAGATATACTATGCGAGTAACTTTGCTCTTAGCACTAAGTGAAGCGAAGCCTAGTAGTAGTGTGGCCTTACAGCCTTGAAGCTTGAGAGCGATCAGGGGTCCCTTCAATAAATTTTAGGAACCCTTTAAAACAGGAGAAAAATGTGATCACACACTAGATATGTAAATTCTTTGCATAGTATGTACAGTTCATATCTAGTGTATGTCTGTTTTTTCCTGTTTTATAGGACATCTTTTTAAAAGCGTCAGGAATATCGCTTCTAAAATCTGTTCCTGCTAAGGCCACACTACTAAGTGCTACGCTTCGCTTGGTGCTAGGAGCCATCTAACTCGCATAGTACGGTATATTATCTATATAGTATGTAAGTAATATATCGTATTAACTTACTAGCACCAAGCGAAGCGAAGCATTCCTACAGGATGTTGACAAAAATTAACACCAGTGTCATCTTTTGTAAGTTAATTGAAACATAACAACATGCTAGAAACAATTTGAATAATTTTGAAAATCATCATAGTAAAAGGCTAAGACCCCATACCAAGTGTTCATCCACATTTAGTTGAATAATTTCACATTTTTAGTAAAATGTCCGCCAGGACAAGGACACTAATCAATACAACTACATTAGCGTTTTATAAAATTTGTAGTCAGTGATTAATTATAACTCGTGAATCTATACAATTTTCTCTTCTAAATTGATAGAAACTTGATAGGTTTTGTGTAGCACAAGAACGTTTCAAACGATCTAGAAATTAAGATACCCTTCTCCACCACCTCATTTTTCTAATAATATCACAATGACACAAAAAATTGGTTCCACTTAAGACATGCTTCAGATGTGATACTATAGATAAAAAAGATAGTACCGTATAAATGTTATTTATTGATAGATGTCAGTTCAAGAAAGGTGTACAGATTGTACACAGTAATTCTTTATACTTATTATTTGTTCCCCACTATGGAACAAGTTATCGGTAGGCAACCCACAAATTGATTTTTTTTCTCAGACAGTTTTGTTACTGTTATCGATGATACTCAATCATTTAATACAATAGCGACCCTGAAATCAACGCAAGGTTACACTTTGAAATGTAATCCAACAAAATGAAAACGAGCTACCTGAACAATAAAAATGAAAACTCAAAAAAAGTAAATCAGGGCAAAACCGCAAAGTTATGAAACCGCAGGAACATCCATTTACTGTTCTAGCTCTCCGGTTTCCATAAGAAACCCAGTATGGACAAAATAAACTAATAAAGAAGAGACAGCAGGCGTTTTTTTGCAAAATATCACATTGTTATGTTGAGGAGTTTTATTGGCATGACGTACCAAGACTTCCAACACTAATCACTGAACCGACTGACAATCTAAAATAAGAACTGGAGCAGAGATGACCTTTTAAAGTATTTGTGGTGATTACTGTCGTTTATTATGTGTAGCACTAATTAAAAATGAACTTTATAAGCTTCACAGCAGGAACATTTCTAGTAAGTCTAATTCGCGTGCTTTCTTTATAAACCTGTTTTGTTACAGAGGTTGAATTATCATGATATAAATTTTGTTCCTTCGATTAAATAATTTTTGGATTTGTTTCTAATTGATGGATCAATATTATTACAATCAAAGGAATAAATGTTATTATTTATTGATATATAAACCCTGCACAAGTTTCCAATACTTCCAAGGTTTAAAATTACTGAATTTCATGAATAATATTATTTACCTATTATTATACCTTTTCATCTATGAAACATTTTTATGCTTAAATGTTTCATAGGTCGGTCATGAGGTCGATTTTCAGCGATTTTACTCTTAGTAAAACCATTCTTAGTAAGTCATTCAATTTGTTTTTTTTTTCAAATTGTTTTACCAAAAAATATGTAGAAATACAATTTTCTATATTCTACGTGATCCAATTATCAATTGGAATACAATTCCAATTGTATCTGTATCTAAAATACAATTCTCTATACTCAATCTCAATACATATAATATATAATATATTCGATCTAATTCTCTATATAATTCAATCTATACTACAGTGGATTTATTCCACCCACACCAATGAAAGAGACTAGAATGCGTTATTGGTAATTGATGCGTTAAGATGGAACTCATCATTTATTATGCTAATTTCTTACATCCAAAACTCAAAAGCAGACTCCTCAAAACGGTCATCTCATTTTTCTAAACAAAGATCTGAACAGATTACCTGGTTCGTTAGTTGAGCTTCAACTTCAAAACAGTAGATTAGTTCTTGTTTGATTGTGTCTGTTCAAAGTGCAGTGGCTATCAATTGTCCTCCTGCCCTTCAGGTTAAGAGTTAATAGCATTCGGCTACTCTCTATCCCTGACACAGTTAAACTCATCCTCAGCCAGCCAAATAATGGGAGCCGGGATGGATTCACTCTGCTGGAATGAAGCATTAACACACTGCCCACAGTTCCTAGTCTCTTAATGAGACTGAAAACATAGCTAGCAATCAATCTTCGAGGGATTCGAATAGGATCCCAAATAAAGTGCACTAACTACAATAATTTATAATTAAACGATTATTCTCTTTCAAAATTAAATATCACAACGGTACAAAGCGAATTTCTCGTTTTTTTTTAAATTTTAGTTGAATCAGTTCTTCTCTCAAATACAATAAATGATGATATTCTAAAGAAAATTCTTATATGAGCAAGTTCATAACTACGTAATGGACAAAAAATTCACAACTCAAAAATCAGATTTCATTTCATATAATTATATGGAATACCATGCTCTATTGATTTCTGTATTTTATTCCATTCCTTTTCAGATTCTATATTCTGTTATCCTGCATGGCTTAAAAGTTGACGATTGTTTTTGAAACATATTTTGAATACCTTTATTATTTTATAAGGCCTACCCAATAATAATATGTTCGGTAAAAACAGAATATTTTTTATGAATTGACAATATATTAAATAAATTGAAAGGAATCTAAATTTCACACTTCTAAGCAAGTTACTACAGTTTGGTTAAACTATTGATGGAGGCAGAATTTAGTAGAATTGATTGATTCGATAAAAGAAGCAATTCAAAAAACATAAATTAAGAATCTTGTACTTATACTTGTACTTAATTCAATGTCAAACTTAATTATTCAAAATCTTTGTATATGATGCTCTCACATGACTTGTGGATGGGTAGCTTAATGATGGGGGTGATGCAAAAAAGTAGAACTGATTACAAAAATCTTCCATTAAGAATCTTTGAATTGAAATTGAAATCCTTGAATTTATCAAAAATAGTAACTTCTCTAATTGATTCGTCACCTTTAATTTTTTTCAAAAATAGAATATTAATCATAATATTATTATCATGAAATATCCTTATTATTAATTCTAATCATATTAATAATTATTAATCTCCATCTCCTTGTTTCATTTCGCTATAATTTTCAATATCAATCCTACTATTCTTCATTAATCTATCCCATACAGAAAGGTACTCACCACTCAGGTACCTTAACTGAGGAAATTAGCTATTATTTATGAATTTTTTGGTACAGGTACACCAAATTGATACGGTCATAAAGTGATTGAAATCTGTAACACTGCATTTCCTATGTCCTTTCGATCTGTATCCCATTCGACTCTGAGATCCACTGTCCTCTCTCATTTTCAGAGTGTGAAACAATAAATCTATCATCATAAAAATCTTAACAACCGACAAATCCTTAGCCTTCGTGCCAAATCGCCTCATTATTTATCCTTTCATCATTTCTCCATTAATGTCAGACCGAACTATCTCGACTTCTGTTCGAGAAGCGATCAACGCAAAATGTTATTCTATCTGTTTCACCGATCTTCATACTAGAGTGAACAAGGCCTTCTTACCGCCAAATGCAGTTGAAACATACAGACAACTAATAATCTAGTGTCTTCCTTTCCTAATCCTTCTCCGCTTATTCTTTGTCGATACCATTCTTCTTCTAAAGAATCACCATTGTTTCTCTGTTCTTTCAATCTTCTATTTTCTCTTTTCATTAGCCAATATACGTGGATGACCAGAGGATCATTGACCCATTAAGAAAGGAGACTTTCTTTTCTTCTTGCTCTTTTCTTCTTGCTGCAAAAAACTACAGCAAACAACAACAGCAGCAGCAAACAACAAAAACAGCAGCAGAAAACAACAAAAACAGCAGAAACAAACAATAACAGCAGTAGCAAACAACAACAGCAACAAGGAGGAGGAGAAGAAGATTTTCTTCTTGCTCCTTTGTTCTTGCTCTTTTCTTTTGCTGTAAAAGCTACAGCAAACAACAACAACAACAATAACAGCAGCAAACAACAAAACAGCAGGAGCAACAACAACAGTAGCAGCAAACTACAACAGCAACAAGGAGGAGGAGAAGGAGGAGAAGAAGATTTTCTTCTTGCTCTTTATTAGTTCTTGCTCTTTTCTTCTTGCTGCAAAACGCTGCAGCGAACAACAACAGCAGCAGCAAACAAAAAAAACAGCAGAAGCAAACAACAATAGCAACAAGGAGGAGGAGAAGAAGATTTTCTTCTTGCTCTTTCCTTCTTGCTCTTTTCTTCTTTCTCTTTTCTTCTTTCTCTTTTCTTCTTGCTCTTTTCTTCTTGGTCTTTTCTAGGTTATTAAGTTGGAGGAAGAAAATACTGTTAGTATAGCAAACAAAAGAATTCATATGTAGATTTGCAATAGAAGAGCCAATATGTTTAGTAGTATTTCTGATTATTACCGGTTAATCTATGTTATGGGGTTAATCCTAGTAACATGAATAATGTACACTTCTGTGTGAGAATGATAAGGGCGACAATGATAGTCATCAATAATAAGAGCATAAGAGGACCTACACAGCTAACTGTGTAGTTGATTTTGCTGAGGCTCCCGGATTGAAAAAGAATTTATTGTTAAACAAAAAAGTCCTCTTTTAGCTATGCAAAAGGGGAAAAATGTATCCATTATACAATCTTAACAAGGCTGCATCATAGTGGATAAATTAGTTGAATATTATACGTTGAACATTGTGAAAATCTTTAATGTGGTAGGTAATTAGTTGTCACTTATAAAAATGAACCACTTATACAGCTTTAGGTGGGTCCCGAAACACGGGGAATTGATTTTTAAAGAACTTGTAACTGCTGGGAGTTGGCAGTGCTGTCCAATAATAATAAGTCAACAGTGACCTACTTTAGAGTATCGAGAGCTCATCAATTATTTATCTTATCTGAAGGAACAAATTTAATACAGCATAAACCACCGAGTCACTAAAACCATACGGTAGCTATGCTCAAACTTCAATGAAAATTCTTAAAAACACATAATTATTGGAATACAATGTAGAAGTATCATTTTTAGCTACAGTATAGTGTTCATATTTGTATTCAGGATAACAAATATCACATGCTACTTTTATTGATCTCTATTACAGTATTAGGCAAGAAAGTATTGATAGTAGTACTGTATTTCTCAGACACATCAGATAAATTTGTTATCAACTTTAACTGCTGATCTTCAATGAGAGAACATTAATTAATAAATTCCCTGTATTCCATAAGACATTATTCGGAAGTATACGAGATGTATATGGAAAATAGAGAAATAAATCAATGTCATTAGGAACCAACATCATGATTCGACCTTCAGTTATTTGAGAGTGGTATTTAGTTACGCCTAAAAGTAACAACTTTCCTGTTACTTCTGCTATATCAAGTTTTTTTCTCAAGTGGTGAGATTCACCAAAGTGGTTTGAAACCAAATAGGCGTGGTGGAGATTCGCCCATGCATTTTCCTCCTTCGGAATTCCAATGCAGATTCCCTTTATACTTTATTGCAAATAACTGAATATTAGCAAAAGAAAAATCAGACTTCTAATAGAAAATAGAAAAAAATTAATTTCCGAATTAAGTTATCAATACAGTACTTCAAAGGCTTTATGTGGACATTATTATTGCTGATAAAGAAATTGAAACTTGGTAATGGAATATGGAATAATGGAATTTATTGTGAATAATTAATAATTGGTTTCTTTTACTGAGGCACCTGGATTGAAAATGGGTGACAGATTTTCAATACATGAAAAGAAATATGTATTAGGTAATATAATTAGGAAATTGCAATAATTACTGGAGCTCACAGATTTATAAAAAATGGGTGAATTATCAATCCATCCAATGTAGCTTTCCCATCCATCTCCTGTTCAGCTATTTTACATTATATGGGCACAACAGTATACCGTTTTAAAACTTGCAATCCACCGTTTAGATTGCCTCTAAAAATCTCATATTATATCCTTAATCAAACTCCACTTATTTTATTCAACATTGAGTCATAAAACTAGAATCGGAACTGAAAAATCTTTTCCTGATGTTTAGGACGTTGGCATCGCGCACATAATTGCATAAATTTGGTATAAACAACTCACAAACGTTCAGGACGAACAATTAACGCAGCTGCGAGGGTATGAACGCCTTGTAAATGCTTCTGCTGCTCACTGTTTGTTGTAAGTTAGTTATTCTACTTCAACATACTACATCCTTCCTTCCGGTCTCTTCTTCTCCTTCTTCCGTTCTTCCGTCTTCTCCTTCTTCCTCCTCCTCCTTCTACTACTACTTCTTCTTCCTCCTCCTCCTCCTTTTTCTTCTTCTCCTTCTTCTTCTTCTTCCTCCTCCTTCCTTCTTCTTCTTCTTCTTTCTTCATTTTCTTCTCCTCCTCCACCTCCTTCTTCTTCCACCTCCTTCTTCTTCTTCCTCCTTTTCTTCTTCCTCCTCCTTCTCCTCTTCTTCCTCCTCCTTCTTCTTCCTCCTTCTTCTTCTTCCTCCTTCTTCTTCTTTTCGTCTCCTTCCTTCTTTTCTTCTCCTCCTTCTTCTTCCACCTCCTTCTTCTTCCTCCTCCTTTCTTCTTCTTCTTCTTCTTCTTTTCTCTCCTCCTCCTTCTTCTCCACCTCCTTCTCCTTCCTCCTCCTCTCCTTCATATTCCTTATTCTTCTTCTTCCTCCTCCTCCTCCTTCCTTCTTCTTCTTCCTCCTCCTCCTCCTTATCTTCTCCTTCTTCTTCTTCCTCCTCCTCCTCCTCCTACTACTACTTCTTCTTCTTCTTCCTCCTCCTTCCTTCTTCTTCTTCTTCTTCCTTCTCCTTTTCCTACTCCTCCTCCTTCTTCTTCTTCCTCCTCCTCCTTCCTTCTTCTCCTCCTCCTTCTTCTTCTTTTTCTTCTCCTCCTCCTCCTTCTTCTTCCACTTCATCTTCTTCCTCCGCCTCCTCCTCCTCTTCTTCTCCATATTCCTTCTTCTTCTTCTTCCTTCTTCTTCTTCTTCTTCTTCTTCTTCTTCTTCTTCTTCTTCATCATCATCTTCTTCTTCTTCATTCGCTTCCTTCTTCTTCTGGCTCTCACGTTCTTCCCGGCTGAGCGGGAAAATCGTCGAGGTCTTTCCCCGGCTGAGTAGCAGAAGAAAAATTGTAAGAATGGAGGAGGTAGTTGGAAGGAAGAAGAATCATCCTTATAAAAAGTAGTGAATGCCTGCGGCCTTATCGTCATAATTGTGTGTGTCTGTGCTATGTGATGTTCTGCGGCGTCAAAATGATTCAAGTGGATATACGTTTACTTTTAATGGTGAGTAATTGGGTTTCGATTTTCTTCAACAATAGTTTTAAGTTCTCCAAAAATGTTTGTTAAATACTTTGTGAGTCCCTCACTTGCGAAATGGTGAGTAATGAGTTTGATTTTAAATAGTTTCACGTTTTTCATAATAATCGTTGTTCAATTTTCGTGATCTCCTTATACTTGCAAAACATTCTGAAATGTTTTCCATGGAGCTTTATGTTTGTGAGTTGAGGTTTAGAAAAACATGGAATCTAACCAATAGGCTACTTACAAAACTATATAGTAGACTATTTTCTATCAAAGTGTGTTTGATAGGGATCATTTTTAGTATAAAGTGAGTTGGACTTGAACATTTTAAACGTGATCACTGCAGATCAATATAATATTATACTACAGATTATAATGAGAATGAGAGAACCGGTAATGCTTTACAGTAATCTCTACCATATGAAAGCCAAATTTTCTATCAACTTACACAGATAGATTTGTCTTGTTTTTAATGAGTTCAAGAATATTGAGAGACTTCCTTAAGCTAGGCGTACACCGGTTAGTCAAGACAAGACAAGATTAGTCACGTTTAGTCACAGTAATTCACATAGTTGCTTATGAAGCAGCACACGCCGATGCAATGACTAATCGGTGTGTGTTGCTTCATAAGCAACTATGTGAAGTATTGTGACTAAACGTGACTAATCTTGTCTTGTCTTGTCTTGACTAACCGGTGTACGCCTAGCCTTACAGTATTCTCTACCATATGAAAGCCAAATTTTCTATCAACTTACACAGATAGATTTGTCTTGTTTTTAATGAGTTCAAGAATATTGAGACTTCCTAATGATAATTCTAGTTTCAAAGCTATTATGCAGTAAACCGACATAAGAATTACAACAAAATATCAACAATTTTGGCCAAAAAATTGAAGGAAGTATTGGAGGAAACATTGTGATAGCCTCGGAGAACCAGTTGATTAATTATAACTCTGGAATCATATTTTCCAAATTGAATTCTTTGCTAGGCCTAAAAAGTTTAAGAAGCTAACATCCACAGTAACCGGTATGATAATTCTGAATATTGCTCTAATTAGATGATTGCAAGATAATTATAGGGTCCACTTTGTCACGCATTGAAACTCGACTCTACTAATTTGGGTTTTATGTGGAAGTTTTAGCCTATGAGTTATGACTGTTTCTGACAAATTAGTCCATGAGAAGACATATAGCCTCCACAGACAATAATCAAGTGCAGAGCATTGGATCACCTTCCCAGATATTGCCAAATCTTGATAAGTTATGGGGTAGATGTCCTCATCATATCTCAAAATCAACCCTATTAAAGAGTGAAAATATTAATCACATATTTAGTGTTTATGGCCATTTCGCATGAATGTATAATGCTTCATCAGAACATGTTTTACAAACCAATTTATTTATTGGAAATCAATAATTAAAATGAGTTATTATCTCAAAAGACAAAAATTTGTCAGTAAACTCAACACATCTGCAGCTAAGATTCATTTAAAAATCTCCCGTGTAAAAAAATATATACGCTAGTACGAATTCATTAATACTAATTATAAAAAAACATCGAAAATTATTTTTCCAAGAATAAACAATAGTATCCGTGAGAGAGATAAAAATAAAATAATTTATTAAAAAATAATTTTTTTTAAATATTTTAAATAATCATCTCTTTGCCTTCATTCCCGTAAGTGATCGGTACTTGCTTCAATAAATGAATTACAGTATTATTGTTTTACATTCTAGGGTATGTTGCTAGAAGTTAGTAAATGATTATTATTATTATTTAGCGTATGGCTTTTCTCGGTGGGGAGACCCGAAGGTTGATCCACCTCGCCGTGATAACCTAATTCCACTTAGGTTGTAGTTTTATCCACTTTTCAGAATTATTTGTAATGATTGAAGAAGTATTAGGATTAGAGACAAATCAATACCTTGATCCAGATTGCCAAAAAATCAATCTTTGTTAACAAGGTTATTCATTTTATACATTGTTAAACAATTCACTACTTAAAAGCTCTCTAGTAACCTCAGCTCTCTACTTGTTGCTACTGTACAAAATGAATTTATTTGGACCAATCCCTCCTAGTAATCTATCTATTCCATCATCGTTTATTTCCATAACAATGTCAACATTTTGACAAGTTTTCTGTTTTTCTTCCTCATCATTTGTCCCCCAATATAATAAAATACATATTCGAAAAGACACTGCAACAGTTCTCCTAAATTGATAAGTTAGCACAAAAATCAGCATCGGGCTTGATATTAAATTTTGGAGTGGAGCTATGAGGAGAAATTTTTGTAATTTGATTCCCAAAACTTTGAAACTCTGACTCAAGTCACTTCCATCTGTAAATTTTTCATCAGTGAATTTAGAATAATGAAGGTTTCAGCGACCACTGCACGCCGCGCTATCGTTTATAAATTGCCTTTATACAAAAATATTTAGATGTATAAAAATCAATGAAAAAAATGGCACGGTGTGCAAAGCACGTGTAGTGTATGAGAGTATGAGCCACTAGAGAGTGATCTCAAGCCTACCTACAAAACGTATTTATTACTTTATTGGTAGAGAATAGTCTGCCAGTTTTACAAATAGACATCCAATTTTCTTACTGTATAGCAGTAAATGCATATAATTTTGAACTTTACTATTTTACATGCTTGGTAGAGAACAGTCTGCCAGTTAACTTTACTATTTTACATGCTTGGTAGAGAACAGTCTGCCAGTTTTACAAATCATCCAGTTTTTTTATTGTCAAGCAGTAAATGCAAATAATTCTAATATCGTGATCCACAATTGATTCATTCCAAGCACTACATAAAGCAAATAACAAGTCTTTCCTCAATAAAATCTTTTTTAACGTCTAACTGCACTCAGTGCAGATCATTTTATTATAAGTTGAAACGAAAACGTCCTTCCGTAATTAGCATAAAAACGTCTCTGAGCTAACACGAACGTGTGAAGATTATTGATGACGTAATTCAAACGAAGACCTCACCTTTCATGAAACAGAGAGAACTAGTTCAATATCACTGCCAAGTTATAAGGCTTACACTTGAGCTACCATGGCCTTGTGTTACAATAATTACGGTACGAGATGGTTCATTACCTAATATTATGCGTTCTTCTTTTTCGCGTAGACACCGGTTCTATTATTTTGTTCTCGTATCATCCTTCTGTATTCTTTTCTAGATAACAATCTATTGAGGATGTCTAATGATATACCCTCATTCAAAAATCGACACTCTCTTATTCTCGAATTACATGCAAGTTTGTGAAATAATGATTTGGTTTTTACACCAGAACAGACTATTAAGTAGCTGATTGGATCTGGTTTTCGAGCGGTCATTGATATTCTTCTAGATTTTCCTCATCATCTTTTAACATTCTGAGTTTTTCTCAACTTGTATGATTGTGAAGAATCTGTACAGAAACAATTTCGGTCCCAAAGAAGTTTTCATGTTAGCACTTAGTGGCGAAGCGTGGTATACTTATTATACTTATGACCAAATAAGTATACCACGCTTCGCTACGGTTAGCACTCATAATTTTTTGTATGATATACGGTACTACCAAAAGCCTACACGCACTTGAAAACGATATTGTGTAAGGTGAACTTCTTCAATTAAGTATCACATAAAGAATGTTTCTATCTATACACTCCAGACATATTTGGTTGTTAGATGATGTTCTGATGATGAGCTAACATGCAACCTCAGGCTTACAAAAAATATTGGCCAATTTCTAATAGTATTCAGTGTACAACAAATTGGCTATTCAAAAAATTACTGGTATCAATATTGGAGATAAGTAAAATTATCAGAAGCAAATTAAACAAGTCATTAAAAATTATTATTCTTGATAGTGCTGTTCGCATTGAAAAACTCCTATTATCAGGGAAGTTGGTTGTAATGAAAAGAGAGAAGTACATTCATACTTTGAATAAATTCAAGTTTTTTCAATTTGGTTTTTTGCCCTATTTGTAAATGCAAATTCACACAAACTAAAAATTCGGGTTGGGAAGAGATATATATTTTCTGAATTTGTGTTGTAATGGATTATCATGAAAAATAAATACGCTACTTGGGAAATTTGGGCAAGCCATTGGATTTGGGAAGATTCCAGTAGTTTGATCCAGTTTCCAATATTGTTCTTGAAAATTCTATAGGAGTGAATTGAAATTGTCATCCGTTTCAAAGTGAGATCACTTCATGGTCACTAAACTTGGCATTCAAGTTTTCTTCATCTCATGGAAACGTTCGCATGCTTCATCCAGTAGACGTCAGGTAGGGTGGTAAGTTCTTCTTGGAAAATTTTGACGTTTTTATCTCTCCTCAAAGATATACCAATCTCAGGTTGAAGTTCGTATCCTTTACGTTCACGATCATGATACTTGAAGTCTTCTTCCAGATCATTACACATTTGGCTCTCCGTTAATCCGCAAATAATAAACATAAAGATTAGGCTATCAAGAATAAATAACTCAATAAAAGTATAACATGGAACGCTACACAGAACAATAAAATAACAGGTGAATCTTTTTCTCATTTTTCAATTTAATTTCTAAATTGAAACAACGGTGCAAATTAATATTGGACTCTTGATGCGAAAACATATTAAGAAGAGACAAGTAGAAGAGAGCTTAATCGGGTTTAGTAGGGAAGAGTAGGATTCCTCTGCGAGAGCCTTCCTTTTGGACTTCCCGCCATGGATTTCCCGCGCTCTGCCTCCCAGGGAATTTCCAAAACTCCTATGAAGCCCCTGTTTCATCAACAACTGATTGTTAATGGAAATTACTATCAATACACACCCGACTATAATGATCACTATGTATGTTGATCTCCATCATTACATCTTCTCTTGAAAAAAAATTATTTAAATATATGTTAAAACTTTCAGGCTAGGCGTACACCGGTTAGTCAATACAAGACAAGACGGAATTAGTCACGTTTAGTCACAGTAATTCACATAGCTGCTTATGAAGCAACACACACCGATGCAATAACTAATCGGTGTGTGTTGCTTCATAAGCGACTATGTGAAGTAATGTGACTAAACGTGACTAATCTTGTCTTGTCTTCTCTTGACTAACCGGTGTACGCCTAGCCTTAAACAAAATAAAACGAAAAGAACGTTCATAAATTAATACGGCCCTCAGTCTGTACTACTTGACGTTTTCTTTCACATCCACGTTTCTATAAGGCTAGGCGTACACCGGTTAGTCAAGACAAGACGAGATTAGTCACGTTTAGTCACAATACTTCACATAGTTGCTTATGAAGCAACACACACCGATTAGTCATTGCATCAGTGTGTGCTGCTTCATAAGCAACTATGTGAATATTACTGTGACTAAACGTGACTAATCTTGTCTTGTCTTGACTAACCGGTGTACGCCTAGCCTAAGACATTCTGTAAAGTATAAAGACGGGTTAGACTCACCCACCCAATATTCTAGTCCTGTTTCATATGTAACCCAGCTTCAACCTCTAAACCTCTCTAAAAAATTCGATCAGTATTCACTCATCTAACTCAAGCTACTCATAAACGGCTTTCTGAAGTCTACCACCAAAATGGCGTATTATGCGTCTACTGTTTCATGTTTGTCTCACGTACAAGAATAGCATTTATTTGGATCATATGATTGTCTACTCTAAACAAACCAATAGTTCAATGCACACCGAAACAGCTGTGCATTGGACTATTTGTTTCTATAGAGTAGACGATCATATGATCCAAATGTTGCTTATTGCCTATTGCTTATTGCTCCGGTGTACGACCGGGGTTAATATTTACATGGTTCAATCCTTCACAACTTATCACTGTTCACCGTCCATTTGTAACTAGTGTATTGTACTTCCACAGTTGGCGCTAGTAGCTAACGGGGCGGTGAAGGCACAGAGGAAGCCCGGGGGCGGCAGTGGAGGCGGCAGTGCCCCGCCCCCAGCCAGCACAGACTACGTGGATCGCAATTCGGACAACAGCTACCGGTTCGGCTACAATACCGGCGATGAGGGATCTCACTTTCACGTATCATCCGCCACTGCTGATAATTCGGTCACCGGACGGTAAGTCGAAATACAATACTAATATAGAAGAAATTATTGGATGTTGCAGTCCATCAACTGCTGTGAATGCAGTTATAATAATCAGAGAAACGAAAAACCAAAGAAAGCTATAGTGCGATTCACGCCAAGAAGGCAGCATTGCTTATATGAGGAGCATTGATGCCAAGTTTCATTGAGAGAGAACGAGAAAACTGCACCAAACGTGTTTGTTGGGACTGTGTGCGACAACAATGCACAGTGCGGCAACTATGCACAGTGCGAATAAGATATAGGCATCAGCAACTGCCTTGTGCTGAGACAAGAATAGCAAACTCCCACCTAAGCGATGCTGACTACTTGACGTGAATCGCACTATATATATAAATATTTCAGAAGACGTCTACACACAGCAAATAATATTGACAACAGAACTAAATCTGACAACGCTGCTATTTCCGCGGCTGGAGGCTCAAGTCACAACTAGTTTTGAACGAACTATTATGTTTTGCCAAGTGTGATGACTGCTTGAATCCCAGAATATTCAGCGTTCAGCACGGGTAATAGGAGGACTTACAAAAGATCTAATAATAAAATAGGCCTAATACTTCCGGGCAATTATTGGAGATGAAATGCATCAGACCTTTGATTCTCATGAGTTAGTTACTTGTATTGTAACCTTGACCAAAAAAATATTTATTCGCTCATTGAATATTCTCGCATCTATGATTGGAGGATCAATCTCAACAAATCACTTGTTGAGTGATAGAATCGATCTCAACAATCACCCGATAAGTGATTTCAATGAAATTTTGAGAATCTTTCAAAAATATTCCAAAAAAAGTATTTAGCTTTCATTCGTATTTCAGTGAACATAGTCTAGTACATGAGAAGCTGGAAATCGAAAATCATTAATTTTCCTCCTACCTATTCATGAAATGAGATATTATATACAAACAATTCTGTTAAGAGTGAATCTGAAAAGACATTCCACCTTACAATTCTCGGTCACTAAAAAATAAACAGTAGATCTAATTCCATTACATAAAATCAATGTGATATGCGAGTTCAATGAGATAAATGATTAACTTTTATGAATTGAATGCAACTGAATTGAAAATCATGTTTTTAGAAAAACGCGAAGGAGCAAGACACTCCCTAGAAATAATACTTGAAGTTTCATCAGTTAAAGTTGATTGAGAAAATAATTGTTTGGTCAAGAATAATTGAAACATTTTTCCTAAAAAGGATTGATTGTTATTCAGACCACTTCTCACACGTGCAGCATAAACTGGATGGTTCAAAACTACTTGTTTTCTCATCTGCATTATTAGTGATTTTATTCGATGTTATTAGTGGAATCTCCTACTTAGATGAACTTATTTTCGTACCTAGTTGTTCAATCAATGATAACGACAATTTCATGTTTTGCCTTATCTGTTGCCAAGACATTTATCTTGAAAAACATGAAGAACACGCAATAAACATAAATAACATAATAAACATAAATAACACGCAAGTTTCTACCGCTCGTCTTTCCTTGTCCTGTTTTCCTGAAGTTTCAGGACAAAGGTTTATTGGGACAAGACAAACATACTAAATTTATAATACAGTAATACATTCATGGAATAATTTTATATTAATGAATCTTGATCAGCATATCCAATAATTGGATATACGTTCTGAATTATAATAATACTTTTTTATTTTTTCCGAGTGTGATCGTGTGATGCTCACATGAGATCTAGGCTTGTGCATGGGTAATGAGAGGGTTGATGATGAGAGATGACGACTGTTTTTAGGCAGTCGGGACCGACGGCTTCTCGTCTCCTCCGAAAGACGGGAGTGGCGTTTTTGTCAAAATCCGTTCCGTCAACTGTATATCATAGCCCAGTAAAATTGTCATCAAAAATAGGGTCTACCTTGCATGAAATGGGGTAGTCGGTTTCTTTTTTTAATAATGTTTATGGTAGTCCTGGGATGCTAAATCCAAGTTTTAGACCTCGGCAAACTATGGGATCACCTCCAAAAATCGTACAAAATGGCGGATTTTTGCACTTTTTTTACGTTTGGCCAATTTTCACCCTGAAGAATCACTTTTTTATATAGGACATTGTACATATTTTTTAAAGTATATTGAATTACCTTCAATTTGAGACCACATTTATCATTGTAGGCCCAACCGTTTGCGAGATACAGCTCTTCAAAGTTCATCAAATTAACAAAAATTCACCCTTTTTTTCGATTTTTCGCAATTTTGACCCTGAAGAATCACTTTTTCATATAGGACATTCAACACAGGGTTGAAAGTAAATTCGAATACCTACAATTTGATACCTAATTAGTTATTGTAGGCCCAACCGTTTACGAGATACAGCTCTTCAAAGTTCATAAATTTATCGTAATTTTTTACTTGTTTTACATTTGGTCAATTTTGACCGTGAAGCATCACTTTTCAAGTGTGACTTTGTAAAGTTTTGAAAGATAATTTAAAAGCTACAATTTGAGACCAAATTGATTATTGTAGACCAATAGTTTGCGAGATGTAGGCCTTCAAAGTTAATCAAATTGTAGAATTTTTCCACTTTTCTACATTTCTTCAATTATGACCCTGAAGAATCAATTTTTCATATTGAACATTCAACATAGTTTTGAAGCTGATTAAATTAACTACAATGTGAGCCAAAATCTGTTATTGTAGGGTCAACCGTATGCGCAATACAGCTCTACAAAGTTTAACAAATGATCGTAATTTTCACTTGTTTTACATTTGGTCAATTTTGACCGTGAGTATCACTTTTTCGAATAGGACATCCAACATTATTCTCAAAGTATATTAAATTACCTACAATTTGAGACTAAATTGGTCATTGTGGGCCTGATAGTTTGCGAGATATAGGCCTTCAAAGTTCTTGAAATTTCAAGTCTGATTGAATACGCCATATTGAATCTAAGTTCATTTTTTTAAATGGGAAGGTGGTCATGTTATACATGATTTCGATACAGAATTTCAAGAGAAAATGAATGGCGAAAACCGCACCACGATATGTGAAACCGTTTTTAAGATATTTCAATTATAAATCAGACATATTTACACCTAAATCAGTTAATATCTCAAAAACTGTTTCTGAGATATTAACTGATTTAGGTGTAAATATGTCTGATTTATAATTGAAATATCTTAAAAACGGTTTCACATATCGTGGTGCGGTTTTCGCCATTCATTTTCTCTTGAAATTCTGTTTCAATATCATGTATAACATGATATAACCACCTTCTCATTTAAAAATGAACTTAGATTCAATATGGCGTATTCAATCAGACTTGAAATTTCAAGAACTTTGAAGGCCTATATCTCGCAAACTATCAGGCCCACAATGACCAATTTAGTCTCAAATTGTAGGTAATTTAATATACTTTGAGAATAATGTTGGATGTCCTATTCGAAAAAGTGATACTTCACGGTCAAAATTGACCAAATGTAAAAACAAGTGAAAAATTACGATAATTTGATAAACTTTGAAGAGCTGTATTTCGCAAACGGTTGAGCCTACAATAACAAATTTGGTCTCAAATTGTAGGTAATCTAATCAGCTTTCAAAACTATGTTGAATGTCCTATATGAAAAATTGATTCTTCAGGGTCATAATTGAAGAAATGTAGAAAAAGTGGAAAAATTCTACAATTTGATTAACTTTGAAGGCCTACATCTCGCAAACTATTGGGTCTACAATAATGAATTTGGTCTCAAATTGTAGCTTTTTAAATTATCTTTCAAAACTTTGCTAAAGTCACACTTGAAAAAGTGATGCTTCACGGTCAAAATTGACCAAATGTAAAAACAAGTAAAAAATTACGATAATTTTATGAACTTTGAAGAGCTGTATCTCGTAAACGGTTGGGCCTACAATAACCAATTAGGTATCAAATTGTAGGTATTTGAATTTACTTTCAACCCTGTGTTGAATGTTTTATATGAAAAAGTGATTCTTCAGGGTCAAAATTGCGAAAAATTGAAAAAAAGGGTGAATTTTCGTTAATTTGATGAACTTTGAAGAGCTGTATCTCGCAAACGGTTGGGCCTACAATGATAAATGTGGTCTCAAATTGAAGGTAATTTAATATACTTTAAAAAATATGTACAATGTCCTATATGAAAAAGTGATTCTTCAGGGTGAAAATTGGCCAAACGTAAAAAAAGTGCAAAAATCCGCCATTTTGTACGATTTTTGGAGGTGATCCCATAGTTTGCCGAGGTCTAAAACTTGGATTTAGCATCCCAGGACTACCATAAACATTATTAAAAAAAGAAACCGACTACCCCATTTCATGCAAGGTAGAATGTACTATTTTACTGGGCTATCAGACCGATATAATTTACTTTAGCAGTTAATTTAATCAGTTCACTCTTGCAATGTCATATGGAAATTATTCATAATCGTTTAATCACAAATCACAGATCATTCCAATTCAAACTAGAAAGTATAACCGCAACATTTTACAATTTTCTAATACGAGTAGTTTTTCTGTTTTATTAAGATCTTGAAATTCTCTAGAACTCAACAGTTTGTTCATAATGGATGTATTTTCGAGGAATTCCTTAGCATTTTTGAAGTCCTGTGATCATTGATAGACATAAATTCAGCATAGGTGGGTTGTTTCACTAGTATAATAATACTAGAAACAGACAAAACTTGAGAAACGACAAATGTAGGACGAGTAAACCTGCCGTATGAGAGAGAATTGAAGAGTCCTGGAATCTAAACCTCATTGCCAGCACACTGAAGGCATTCACAGGCGAAATTTTTTTAATTAAAATGAGGGAAGAATTTTTTAATGTTGTGTAGTCCAATTCCTCATACTCTTCAATACTCCATTAATCTCTCTTATTTTAATGATTAATCCAATAATGATTAAAGGGATTTTTTTTCTCATTTTGAGAAGTAGAGCGTTTATAAATTAGAATTAGAATATCTCCTTTGCAACTACTCATACTATTCAATCCCTCATTACTCTTCTTTTTTTTTTTTATTAATTTTTTGACCTCATGGGATCACTCAAGTCATATTATTTAGTCTTCCTGGTCTTCCAGCCCTTAGTCTTTGCCAATACCTCTTCATGTTGTCAGACCTCACTCTTCTCTGCTCATCTGTCACCCTCACATTTCTTGTCGTCCTAGCCACAGAAAAATGTTTTGTCTTTAGAAAATTGTTTATCTTGCTCTTATCTGATGCATCTTCGACTGTCAGGCCCATTTCCTCCAAGTCCCTTTTGATTTCAGTTACGTATCTACAGCCAGTCTTCACATGCAATCCTCTGGTAACAAGTTGCTTGAGCAGTCTCGTGTCCGGCATTCTCATAATGTGAAAAAAATATGACAGCCTCCGCTTCTTCATGACACTAGTTATGGGCTCTATATTTCTGTAGACTGTCTCATTGGATGCAATTCGCCACACACCGTCCTTCTTGTAACTTTTGTTTATACAATTCCTAACGATCCTTCGTTCTGTTTTTATTGCTCGGTCACTTTTCGTTTCATTTTTTATTTTGAACAAGGTTTCACTCGCATATAAAGCTTCTGGTAAAATGACTGTTTTATAATGTCTCAATTTTGTATTTATGGACAAGCATTTCTTATTATAAGTCGTTTTTGTTAGAATGTAGGCATTTTGCAACTTTGTCGCTCTGTTACTCCATGTCAAATTTTCTTTTAATCTACAGTCAATGATCTCACCCAAATATTTGAACTTTTGTACCAATTTTATATCTGTATTATTGATTTTTACTTTGTCTATGCATAGTGCATCTAAGGGCATAATTTCCGTTTTTTTATATGAAATCCTGAGTCCAACCTTCCCCGCGATCTCTTCCAGGCTAATAATTTGTTTTTTTAATTCTCTCATATTAGTTGCTAGAATAGCCAAATCATCGGCAAATCCCAGGCAGTTTGCTTGTATGACATTTCTTCCTTTTCCAATTTTAATGTTTGGTGGATTTTCATCTGCCCATTTCTTCATGATAAAATCTAAGGCTACGTTAAATAATAGCGGTGACAGTCCATCACCTTGTCTTAGGCCTGTTGTGATGGTGAAAGGTTCGGAGATTTCTCCTCTAAATTTCACCTTGGACTTTGTGTTTTCCAAGGTTAGACCAATTAGGCGTATGAGTTTAGGATGTAAACCATAATTTCTTAAAATTTTCAGCAAGGTACCTCTATGTATACAGTCATACGCCTTTTTGAAATCAATAAACGCGATAAATAACTGTTTCTGTTTACTTTTAAAATACTCTATGAATAGTTTTAGTGTTAGAATTTGGTCAGGACAACTCCTGTATGGTCTAAAACCACCTTGGTACTCCCCTAACTGCGGTTCCAATGTGTTTTTAATTTTGTTCAATAATGTTTTTGAAAAAATTTTGTATGTACAGTCTAACAGTGTGATGCCTCTATAATTATCAGGGTCCGTTTTATCCCCTTTCTTGAATAAAGGGTGAATTATTCCCGTTGTCCAATGTTCTGGCAAATTTTCATCTATCCATATCTTATACAAATGACAATGTAATTCCATTAATGTCTTCTGGCTAGAGTTCTTCCATATTTCTCCAAAAACCTGGTTCTCACCACAAGCCTTGTAATTTTTCAATTCTTTCACGGCATGCATTACTTCCTGGAAGGTTGGCGGATCAGCATCGGTGGGTTTAGACAGAATATTTGTGTTGGTATCGACCTGTAACAATGCCAGTGGTTCCTCACAGTTCAAGAGTTTATTAAAAGATTTTGCCAATATTTGTGCATTCTCCTGATTGTTATGTGCCAGTTTTCCCTGTTCATCCTTCAGCATTAAAGTCGGAGATTCATATTTTTGTAAATATTTCCCAAAAGCTCTATAATAGTCTCGTGTTTTGTTTTTGTTGAAACCTTCTTCTATTTGACCAAGCATATCTTTGTGGAAAGCTCTTTTAGTGTTTCTAATAATCTTTCCGGTAATTTTTCTTTGTAGAATCAAATCCTAACTTGACTGACTGGACTTCTGGGCTTGATGTTTAATCCAAGCCTGATGCCTTTTCTCTACTGCAAGATCACATTCTGTATTCCACCAAGCATGTTTCTTCTTTGTTCGAACTGGCGCCATATCCTTTGCTATCACTTTCAATTTTGAGACTAATTCCTCTAAACTCTTGGTATTGTGGATTTCGACTCAAGTTCTTTCTTGGAATTCCTTGTTGTTAATTAAATCTGTCGGATCAAATTCTATCTTGGTTTTTTTGTTTGGTCTTTTCCTTTTCAAAGGTGTTAATTTGATTTTAATTTTAACAATATAATGATCCGATCCTGAATCAGTTCCTCGCAAAACTTTCACATTGAGGATCTCTCTGTGAAAGCTTCTATCCATGAAAACATGATCCAGCTGAAATTCTCCTTTTTTGTAGCATGGATGTCTCCACGTTCTTAATTTATGAGGGAGTCTCTTGAAACAAGTGGATTTGGATATAAAATGATAATTCCTGCACAAATCAATTACTTTTATACCATTTTTGTTGGTCCTTTTATGAGCTGGCCATTTTCCTACCACATCTCTAAATTTTCTCTCGATACTCAGCTGGGCATTAAAATCCCCAAGTAGAATTTTTACATGTCTCTGAGGAATACTATTTATTGTCTCTTCTAAAATACTCCAAAAATCTTGTACTTCATCATCTGTATCTTTTTTGTTGTTTGTAGGTGCATGAACATTTATCAAAGTATAAATTTTATTGGCTGATTTGAAGGTCAAGGTCGCAATTCTGGGTGACTGAGATTGAAAATCTATTATTGAATCAATACCTTTAAGACTTACTAAAAATCCATTGCCGAATTGCGGGCAATTCCTCATGACCCTTTTTCCTGGCATTCCTTTATATAGTCGATAACCCTGACTTTCCACTGGGCTTTGGTCAGTGTTTCTTAGCTCCTGCAATGCCATGATCAAAATTTTCTCTTTGTCGCAGATGTCAGTGAGAATCTTCAATTTTCCTGTTTGAGCTAAGGAATTTACATTATGTGTGGCAAAATAAGATATCCCATTGCACTTTATTTTATTCACTCTAGTTTTCTTATCACGTGAGGTGTGCAGACACTCCAATCTATTGCTGTTCATAGACAAATCATAATTTCCTGAGTGTTGCCCTACCGCATCCGAACGGCAACTTCTCGGACCGCAATCCGACGGTAGAATATTTGGCTCTAGAAAACTTTCCATGATTGACTATCTGAGCTATGCGCTCGTTTGGGGGAATTTTACTTCCCGGGTTACAATTCCTGTTGTGAACAGGAAAGGTTTATGGTAATCAGCCGCCCCTAACATGGGGAACAGACGCCGCCCACATGCCGCCCAATCTGGGTACAGACGCATGCGAGTTATGGAAGGCAGTGTCATTTCCTACACTGGGGCTCCATCAGCCCTTCATACGGAAAATAATAAATATAAAAAGGAAAATGAATGAAAAGAGGAAAAGTAATAAATGGAAAGAAATGGGTTTGAAGAGCAGGAGGAGGGAAAATAACAAATCATAACAGACAAACAAAAAACAGAACAGACCAAAAACAGACAAAACCAAAGAGAAAAATAAAGCATAAGAGAACCAAACGATAGATACAGACGGTGAGAGGAAGAAGAGATGAAGGCAAGGAAGGGACAGTCAGTGCATGGGGGATAGAAGTGGGAAGCACTGACCAGCTCGGGGTGCGGAGGGTCGCGTACCTCAGAGATAGCATGAACGGCTACTCCCCCTACGCACTTTAAAATACAATAATCCCTCATTACTCATTACTCTTTAAAATACAATAATCTTTCATATTCCAAGGAAAGATTCTTTTCTCATTATAAGATGCACAAGGCGTTATAGAATTAGAATATCTATCAAATAGAATTAGAGGATACTATCAAACAAATTAAAAAATCCCTCATACTCCAATTAGCGATGCAGAGCGTTTATAGAATTAGAATAATCTCCTCAACTACTTTTATTACTGAGTATCCATGTAGGCTACCTTTGTTATAGGCGGTCAAAGGATGCTACCAGATGAATGAATGGAAAAAAATCAGTCATACTCCAATGAGGGATTCTTTTTTCATCGTGAGATGCAAAGCGTTTACAGAAATAGAACATCTCCTGAACGACTCAAATTACTGAACATCCATATAGGCTATAGTCCGATTCCCGTCAAGAAGTCACTATTGTTTATATGAGGAGCATTGATGCCAAGTTTCATTGAGAGAGAAAGAGAAAACTGCACCAAACCTGTTTGTTGGGACAGTGCGACAACAATGCACAGTGCGGCAACTATGCACAGTGCGAATAGGATAGAGACATCAGCAACTGCCGTGTGCTGAACAAGAATAGCAAACTCAAATGTAAGCAATGCTGACTTCTTGACGTGAATCGCACTATACCGTACCCTTGTTATAGGTGTTCAGAGGATGCAGAGTGTTAATAAAATTAGAATATCTCCTGAACGACTCAGATTACTGAGTATCCATACCTACCCTTGAGCAGACCTCCCTTGTTATAACCGGTCAGTGGATGCTTACAAATAAATAAATGAATGAAAAAAAAATTTAAAACATTTTTCTCTCAATTATTAATGAATTTCTGTATGAATTCAATTTATCAAATGTAAAGAAGATTAGAATATGAGTCCTTATTGACTCTGATGTTGTTTATCAAGAAACCAAAAAGTTTGTAATAATTTTCTACTGTAACTTTGTTGTAAACCATTTAAAAAATCAAACCCCCTCAATTCCCCAGGAATGGAATTCTTGAATTCCCCGCATGTTCTCAATTTTCAGATTCGGTCAACGCGAACCGGGTACGGGCCGTCTGGTACAGACAACCTACACGGCGGGTCAGCGGGGTTTCAGGGCGCGAGGTGATCAAGTGGCCCGGCGCATGGATCTCAGTCAACAGCGCATACCGTACACTCCCCCCGTCTCGCCCGATTCACCCGGCTATCAACCAACCTACTCCGGCTACCATGATCCCAACGAGGATCCCTCGTTCGAGTACTCATTTCAGACGCCCACTTTCACCAAGAAGGAAACGCAGGACTCGAAGGTGAGACGACCTTAATTCTAAATATCTTTCAAGAGTAATATTTTATTTAGTGACTTTATTCATTACTTTCAAAGTAATATTTTGTTTAGTGAATCCGATACTGAAATTATTAGTTTTAAATGACGTTCATTGTAACAACTATCATGACCTAGAATTTAAGCGACATATTCTGTAATCCACATGAATAAAGTGAATAAAAAAAAAAAGAGTGAGAGATGACGTTTTGGTCTCTTATAGTGCGATTCATGTCAAGAAGTCAGCATTGCTTAGATGGGAGTTTGCTATCCTTGTTCAGCACAAGGCAGTTGCTGATGTCTCTATCCTATTGATGTCTTTGTGGGTTAAGTGGAAGAGGGGGCTTGTATGCCTCATCTTCGCCCACAGCACTTTTGTAATGTGAAAGTGAAAAATAAAGTCATTTATCTATCTATCTATCTATCTATCTATCTATCTATCTATCTATCTATCTATCTATCTATCTATCTATTCGCACTGTGCATAGTTGCCGCAGTGTGCATTGTTGTCGCACACAGTCCCAACAAACACGTTTGGTGCAGTTTTCTCTTTCTCTCTCAATGAAACTTGGCATCAATGCTCCTCATATAAACAATGCTGACTTATTGACGTGAATCGCACTATAGCGGCTTATTGACGGGGAAAGTAGAGACGGAAAGTTACTGACGGCCAGTACTTGCCTCCCATGAAAAGGCAAGTAAAAACGAACAGGTTTGTTTTTTGTGTCAGTGCCAGTGTCACTGGCGGCCAGTAAAAACAACCCTGTTTGTTCTTACTTGCCACTTCACGGGAGGCAAGTACTGACCGCCAGTAAATTTCCATCTCTACTTCCCCGTCAATAAGCCGCTGTATATTTTCATTCCTTATTTACATTATTTTGTCGAATAATTAGTATAACTATAATATCAGTGGTCACTCGGTGAGAGCGGTTGCCAAGTAATCATATGGTTAGGTAACACACATTCAAGACTGCTCTCGGATGGGTGACCGATACAATAAATAAGGCGAGGTGGAACCTACCCGTAAGGGTCTCCCCACCGATAGAAAAAAAGCCATACGATTAAAAAAAAAAAGTATAACTATTATAATCTAGAATCCAAGCCGACATACTTGTTATCTACATGAATGAAGTAAATAATCTAATCTAATCCAACAAGTTTTTGGCCTAGATTCGATAGGAATGAAAAACTAAGACCTCTTATCACTATTTTTTAAGAATATTCCAAATGATGGATTTTTTCATTTAGATTTTTCACAAATTTCCGCTCTCGAATTTTAATAGAATAATTGAAAAAAATGATTTAGGCCTATCAATAACAGTATTTCATATTATATTTTATAATAATTATATTGTGCTAATGATATCATAATTAGCACAAACTACTACAGTACTGTTACTCTCACTTCAGTACTATTTCACTAACTACAGTACTATTTTTGAAGGAAATTTCAAATGAAGGTTTTGTTTCCATTTACATTTTTCACAAACTTTCACTATCGAAGATTTTAAATATTATGAAAATGGTACCTCAATTTAGAATTAGAAAAAAAAAATTGTATTTTTACGCTCTTTTCTGTTCACTTCTCAATTATTTAGCTCGCCGTCTCCACTTCAATAAAAATGTCTATAGGCCTACATCTCCATCTAGTGTGAAAAATAAATATTTCTGTGATACGAAGGATGTGTTTCTATAAGAACATCTTTCACCGAAAATACAAAACAATATGAACATTTTAATTTATCGAGAATCTTGGCTCAAAGTCACCACTTCATAAGAGATCGGGCTTCAAGTTATCATTGATTTTACACTCAAAAAATTGGATTTAAACAATGTTTTCTGAATGTTCAAAGGCTGAAGTAACCGGCTCATACACTTACGTAGATGACGTCGGAGAGAGGCATAATGTGCAATACGAGGCTGGTCCCAGAACTGGGTTCCATGTGAAGACGTTGTACCCCGATTCAACTCCTTACACGGGACTATTCTACAGGGGAGCACCAGCCAATAAACAGACGGGGCCACTGCGAGGCAAGACTTCTATTCAACGGGGAACTGACGGCTCATACAGGTTCGACCATATTATTTCGAAAAAGTAATTCAAATGAAAATTGATTCAAAATGCATCCCAATACGATTCAAATAAGAATTAATTCAAAATATATCCCAATAATAATTTAATGTTAAACGGAATTCTAGGGAACTTTCCGTGAATTATTATTTTTGCTTGATATCTGTGATTTTGAATCAAAATATCATGTAAAACTAACATTTCATGTAAAACTTTATTTTGTTTTTTTTGTGATATTAGTTATTTTTTATGAATAAGTAGGCCTATTTTATATCTAAGGCTAGGCGTATACCGGTTAGTCAAGACAAGACAAGACGAGATTAGTCACGTTTAATCACAGTAATTCACATAGTTGCTTATGAAGCAGCACACACTGATGTAATGACTAATCGGTGTGTGTTGCTTCACAAGCAACTATGTGAATTACTGTGACTAAACATGAATAATCTCGTCTTGTCTTGTCTTGACTAACCGGTGTACGCCTAGCCTTACGCATACATTTTTTGTTACTTTAGTCTTGGAGGAGATAAATATATTATTCATTTTATAACTAACTTTAAAAGCGAGACTACTATTCACAAATATGTGTTGCATTGTTGCATGTTGAATATGTTGTTGCTATTTCAAATTCGTATGATTCTTTTTTCTAATTTTTTCATTCGATTCGGTATTCAAAATATATCCATGTAAAATTTTATTGTAAAGAATTTTATAACTGACTGTTAAATTGAAGATAGTGATCCCGATCGTGTGTTGATAGAAATTTTGTTTTGTTGTGATGCTTCTTTTAAATACTTTACTCGAACCAGAATTGATTTGAAATATATCCCAATTATTGTAATTTCATTCAAAGTTAATTTCTAGAGTAGGATAGTGAGACCAGTACTCATGAATATGAGTTGATAGTAATAATTTCGCATTATTGTGATGCGTTTATATTTTATTGGAGTCTCTTTTAACATGAGAATTGTTAGTATACCCATTCACTATAAATAACTAGATAGAGGACAAAGAGACTAAATAATCAATAAATATATAAGTCAAATGAATACATGAATAACGTGATAAAATTGGTTGATTTCCAATCAAATGTGTAGTAGGAGATTCTTTCACGATTCATTTTGTTACCTATATCTTCTTGTAGATATTGTGGATCTTTCAAAGCTTCTCCCATCCTAGATAGCTTTTCCTATTTCTAGACAGGCCTAGTTGGCTGACTTGAATGAAGAAGCTTCTGTAGAGCGAAATGAGATTTCACAGCTATTCATCATCGTTCCCTTCTCATGTATAGTAAACAACAACAAAAACAACAAGATCGGCCTTCACAACAGCCTTGATTAGAAAACGATCCTAATCTTCCAGTTTGAATATTATCTTGATCACTTTTGTTAATTTCTATGCTATGTTCTACACGAGTTTTGAGAGTAGAATTTACCTAATTAAACAAGTCATTATTTAAATAAAATTATGGCAACATGATGCATGCACGATAATAATACAAACACTAATATATACAAGCACGATAATATGCACATAAGACAAGCATCCAGTATCTACATTTTTGAAAGGACTGTGAAAAATAAACAGATGAATATTTCAGAATTTTCTTGTTACTATCTTAATCTACATTAAAAAATATTCAAGAAACAGTATAGATATTGTCATTCCCGATTGAGTCATTCTTGTATAGGCGATTTCTGAAACATCAAGGAGCATACGCTGAGCAAGTGATGAGCAACATTTCGATCTCTCCGGTTTTGTGAATAAACAAAATTTCCGATACTGGAGTGTTGAAACCCCCTAACAACTTCATCAAAAACCACTCCATTCAAGCAGGGTAACAGTTTGATATGCAATTCTCATTGGGAATCACAGGACCGTATTTTTTCGAAAACGACAGGGAGCAAACAGTTAATGTGAATGCACAATGCTATTTGGAAATGTTGCATTTTCGTTCTTCAATCCTTAGCTCCGACAAGATGGAATGAACAATATTAAATCTTATTCCAGCAAGACGGCGCTGGTCACAAGTTAAACAGCCCGTGTGAGCATGAGTGTTCTCAAAAAAAATTCCAAATCAGGTAATATCCTGAAATGGAGAAATTTCTCCATGAACTGATGGGAAGTTTCAGAAATCACCTATACAAGAATGTCTCAATCGGGAATGACAATTTGAATGTTGTTTCTTAAATGCTTTCTAATTTAGATCAAGATAGTAACAAGACAATTTTGAAATATTCATCAGTTTATTTTTTACAGTCCTTTCAAAACTGCAGGCTTGTCTGATACACCCGTTATAGATCTTGTTACTTTGTAGGTGTATTAGTATTTAGGCTAGGCGTACACCGGTTAGTCAAGACAAGACAAGACGAAATGAGTCACGTTTAGTCACAGTGATTCACATAGCTGCTTATGAAGCAGCACACACCGATTAGTCATTGCATCGGTGTGTGTTGCTTCATAAGCAGCTATGTGAATTACTGTGACTAAGCGTGACTAATCTAATCTTGTCTTGACTTGACTAACCGGCATGCAGTAAGTCAAGACAAGACGAAATGAGTCACGTTTGGTCACAGTAATTCACATGGCTGTGAAGCGGCACACCCGATGCAATGACTAAGGTGTGTGTTGCTTAGCAGCTATATAATTACTGTGACTAAACGTAACTCATTCGTCTTATCTTGTCTTGACAACCGGTGTACGCCTAGCCTAAGTCAAGAAAAGACAAGATTAGATTGGTCACGTTTGGTCACAGTAATTCACATAGTTGTATGAAGCAGCACACAGATTAGTCATTGCATCGGTGTGTGCTGCTTCATAAGCAACTATGTGAATTACTGTGACTAATATCGTCTTGTCTTGTCTTGACTAACCGGTGTACGGCTAGCGTAAGTCAAGACAAGACAAGATTAGATTAGTCACGTTTAGTCACAGGAATTCACGCTGCTTGTAAGCAGCACACCCCGATGCAATGACTACTCGGTGTCTGTTGCTTCATAAGTAGCTATGTGAATTACTGTAACTAAACGTGACTAATATCGTCTTGTCTTGTCTTGACTAACCGGTGTACGGCTAGCCTAAGTCAAGACAAGACAAGATTAGATTAGTCACGTTTAGTCACAGTAATTCACATAGTTGCTTATGAAGCAGCACACACAGATTAGTCATTGCATCGGTGTCTGTTGCTTCATAAGCAGCTATGTGAATTACTGAGACACCCCGACACATATTATTATAGTGGGGCATCATAATTAGGATTAAAATTACCTTAAGTAATTTATTGAGTCGGGATTCTCTTAGATATCTGTATTGCATGTATCTGTATTTGTAAATAAACTCCTCTGAATGCATATTATTGGCATTCAGAGAAATTGTTATTATTATTATTATTATTATTATTATTATTATTATTATTATTATTATCATCCTGTTTGAGGTTTTGCTTGACCACTCTTCCTCTGAGCTCCGACCCCAAAGGAGAGTGACAAGCGATTTTAAAAAATGAAAAAAAAATGAAATGAAATTATTATTATTATTATTATTATTATTATTATTATTATTATTATTATTATTATTATTATTATTATTGTGTGTATCTAAATACATTATACACAGCTGGTCTGCAAATAAAGGGATAAAAGAGACAACCAGAGAGGAACTGTACGCTGATCACATAACATCGTCATGCATAGACCATATAAACACCAGAATAAACCCAAATCAAATACAAACAATGATTATTAGAACGAAAATAGCAGACCATTATATGGTAGGTTTCAAACTTAATAATATCAAAACAGATACTGGGCAATGGATGAAACAATAGAATCATTTCAGATAGGAGAGTAGAAAATTTAATCAGGAGTACAAACTGGGATGATCATCTAACATCAAACAATCCAACAAAGATCTATGAGTCAATAGTTCAAAAATTCAAAAGCATATATGTAAAAGCTACAATAAAAATCCGCAATAGAAGAAACAAAAATAACCAACCATGGATCACAGAAAGGATTAAAAACAGCATAAAAATGAAAGATATATTATGGAACAGACTAAAAAGACAACCAAATAATAATCAATTGAAACATGAATACAAATATCACAGAAATAATCTCACTAACGAAATACGTAGAAAAGCGCCAATATTATTACAACAAAATCAATAATCATGTTGGAGACCCTAAAAGACATGGAATGCTGTAAATGAGATACTCAACGTAAAAAGAAACCAATCGTGTCAATAATAAGGAAAATTTCAAAATCAAAAACGAAGATCTCAATGAATTATGTAATAGCTTTAATGAACACTTCAAAACTAAAATAGAAGAAATGAACAGAAACATATCAACCAATGAACTCTATGTACCAACAATGAGAACCGATGAATATGACATTAGAAACGAACCACACACTATAGTTAAAACAATAGAGATGGATAAGTTACAAAGTATAGTGAAAATCTAAATACAACAGCCTCTCCAGGTATTGATAATATCAAACCAAAACATATAAAAATCACTTTGAAAACTTGAAACGAATCCTCCTTCATCTATATAACACAATAATAAAACAGGAAAAATTCCAACCAATATGAAAATAACACTACTCAAACCTATTTATAAAATAGACAAAAAAAGATGTTCAAAATTACAGACCAATAGGTGCAATCTCAATATTAATGAAAATATTAGAATTCATTATCCATGATGAACTATTAAAACACTCAATACATAACAACTTAATAAATAGAAACCAATACGGCTTTGTCCCTGGTAAATCCACAACCCAACTACTCGAGCGAGTATCATATTCCATCAATAAGAACATAGATAGAAGGAGCTTGACATTAGCAGTACTATTAGACCTAAGTAAAGCATTCGATACTATCCAACATGAAATACTTATAAAGAAATTGAATATAATGGGAGTATGTGGGATGGATTTGGAGATATTTAAGAGCTATTTCACAGACAGGGAAACAATTGTTCGAATAGGGAACAGTAATAGTACTCCAAAATCTCAATCATTCGGGGTCATTCAAGGTTCCCCACTATCACCATTGCTCTTCAATCTGTATATAAGCGATCTGAAAAATTGTGATTTTAAAGGAGATGTCTATAATTATGCAGATGATACCATAATTTTATTTACACATAAAGACTTATCAGTTGCGGCCGAAAATATACAGACAGACATGAATACAATCACAAAATATTTTCACAACAATTATATTCACATTAACAGCGCAAAAACCAAAACAATAGTATTTCATAACCCAAAATTAAATATAAATATCCTAGACCCAAATAATAGAATCATTAGTCACAACTACAAATGTTTTCAAACAATTAATCCATGTAATTGCAAAAAAATCAAACACTCAGACACAGTTAAATATCTAGGCTTACATTTTGATTCAAATATGAAATGGTACACTCATTCCCAAATGTTAGCAAAAAAATTAAGGTATATAGCACATCGATGCTTCCAACTACGAGATTTGCTACCTATAAAAACAAAAAGTATGGTGTACTTCAGTCTAGTTGAATCTCAGATAAGATATGGAATAACCATCTATGGCCATGCCCCAAATTATATCCTAAATCCAGTGATTCAACTGACTAACAGGATAAGAAGCAACCTCTTTCAGAACCTAGATACAAATAGATTACAAATACTCAACTTCCAAAACTTATACAATTACATTATACTACTAAGATACTATTTTGAAAACCGATACCGACAGACAAATGAAAATAGATACAACACAAGACACCTACACTTTAGAACAGCAGAATTTTATACAGAAATGGGAAAGGCCGTACCAGAATACTTTGTACCAAACATCCTCAACAACATCCCTAACCACCTTAAGAACCTCAACACATATGCAGATGTCAAGAGAGAAATAAAAAAATATTATATCGCAAATCAATAGAATATTCACTCATGTCTCAAAGGAGTATAAATATATTTACAATCTATATAAAAAAAATAATAAAAAAAAAAAGAAAAAATAAAAAAAAACCATAATACTGTAGTGATTCGAGAATGGTAGTACAATATTGATAAAATTCTTAGTAGTCCACCAGATAATCAGATAATAAATATTGAAAAGAAGTCGGAGTGATACATTACCCCAATAAAAGCTAAATTTAGCTTCTGGGATGCCACCACAGGAAATATATTATCCTAGTATTGCAATATTATCAACAAAATAAAAATTGTACTGTATATTGTTGTATTGATAATTTTGTATTTTTATAATTGTATATGTACCTATGTATTTTTGTTGTCAATAAAATAAATGAAATGAAAATGAAATGAAAATGAAAAATTATTATTATTATTATTATTATTATTATTATTATTATTATTATTATTATTATGAGTCAATAGTTCAAAAATTTAAAAGCATATATGCAAAAGCTACAATAAAAATCCGCAATAAAAGAAACAAAAAAAACCAACCATGGATCACAGAACGTATTAAAAACAGCATAAAAATGAAAGACATATTATGGAACAGACTAAAAAGACAACCAAATAATAATCAATTGAAACACGAATACAAATATCACAGAAATAATCTCACTAACGAAATACGTAGAGAAAAGCGTAAATACTATTACAACAAAATCAACAATCATGTTGGAGACCCTAAAAAGACATGGAATGCTGTAAATGAGATACTCAACGTAAAAAAGAAACCAAAAAAAGAAACCAATCTTGTCAATTATAAGGGAAAATTTCAAAATCAAAAACGAAGAAGATCTCAATGAATTATGTAATAGTTTTAATGATCACTTCAAAACTAAAATAGAAGAAATGAACAGAAACATATCAACCAATGAACTCTATGTACCAACAATTAGAACCGATGAATATGACATGAGAAACGAACCACACACTATAGTTAAAACAATAGAGATGGATAAGTTACAAAGTATAGTGAAAAATCTAAATACAACAGCCTCTCCAGGTATTGATAATATCAAACCAAAACATATAAAAATCACTTTGAAAACTTAAAACAGATCCTCCTTCATCTATATAACACAATAATAAAAACAGGGAAAATTCCAACCAATATGAAAATAACGCTACTCAAACCTATTTATAAAAATGGACAAAAAAAAGATGTTCAAAATTACAGACCAATAGGTGCAATCTCAATATTAATGAAAATATTAGAATTCATTATCCATGATGAACTAATGAAACACTCAATACAGAACAACTTATTAAATAGAAACCAATTCGGCTTTGTCCCTGGTAAATCCACAACCCAACTACTCGAGCAAGTATCATATTCCATCAATAAGAACATAGATAGAAGGAGCTTGACCTTAGCAGTACTATTAGACCTAAGTAAAGCATTCGATACGATCCAACATGAAATACTCATAAAGAAATTGAATATAATGGGAGTATGTGGGATGGATTTGGAGATATTTAAGAGCTATTTCACAGACAGGGAAACAATTGTTCGAATAGGGAACAGTAATAGTGCTCCAAAATCTCAATCATTCGGGGTCTTTCAAGGTTCCCCACTATCACCATTGCTCTTCAATCTGTATATAAGCGATCTGAAAGATTGTGATTTTAAAGGAGATGTCTATAATTATGCAGATGATACCATAATTTTATTTACACATAAAGACTTATCAGTTGCGGCCGAAAATATACAGACAGACATGAATACAATCACAAAATATTTTCACAACAATTATATTCATATTAACAGCGCAAAAACCAAAACAATAGTATTTCGTAACCCAAAATTAAATATAAATATCCTCGACCCAAATAATAGAGTCATTAGTCACAACTACAAATGTTTTCAAACAAATAATCCATGTAATTGCAAAAAAATCAAGCACTCAGACACAGTTAAATATCTAGGCTTACACTTTGATTCGAATATGAAATGGTACACTCATTCCCAAATGTTAGCAAAAAAATTAAGGTATATAGCACATCGATGCTTCCAACTAAGAGATTTGCTACCTATAAAAACAAAAAGCATAGTGTACTTCAGTCTAGTTGAGTCTCAGATAAGATATGGAATAACCATTTATGGCCATGCCCCAAATTATATCCTAAATCCAGTGATTCAACTGACTAACAGGATAAGAAGCAACCTCTTTCAGAACCTAGATACAAATATATTACAAATACTCAACTTCCAAAACTTATACAATTACATAATACTACTAAGATACTATTTTGAAAACCGATACCGACAGACAAATGAAAATAGATACAACACAAGACACCTACACTTCAGAACAGCAGAATTTTATACAGAAATGGGAAAGGCCGTACCAGAATACTTTGTACCAAACATCCTCAACAACATCCCTAACCACCTCAAGAACCTCAACACATACGCAGATGTCAAGAGAGAAATTAAAAAATATTACATCACAAACCAATAGAATATTTACTCATGTCTCAAAGGAGTATAAATATATTTACAATTTAAAAAAAAATAAATAAAAAAAACATAATAGTGATTCGAGAATGGTAGTACAATATTGATAAAATTCTTAGTAGTCCACCAGATAATCAGATAATAAATATTGAAAAGAAGTCGGAGTGAAACATTACCCCAATAAAAGCTAAATTTAGCTTCTGGGATGCCACCACAGGAAATATATTATCCTAGTATTGCAATATTATCAACAAAATAAATATTGTACTGTATATTGTTGTATCGATAGTTTTGTATTTTTATAATTGTGTAAGTACCTATATATATTTTTATTGTCAATAAAATAAATGAAAAAATAAATGAAAAATGAAAAATTATTATTATTATTATTATTATTATTATTATTATTATTATTATTATTATTATTATTATTATTATTTATCGACTTCACAGCCTAATGGCTGGCATTAAGAATTTAAGAGTAGCTTACATACGGATCAATGATCAAGTATGCACCCTCAATACTGTACACTTTGTTTCCTGGAGTTATTTCTGAGTGTGCTTCAAATGTTTTCGAACTTTATAAGAACCCTTTTTCCATTTTCATTTTATAAATTTATATAAATATTTATATTTTTATTATTTCTTTTAAACTTTACTTTGAACCCAGATTTTTTTCAATTTTTAACATTTATATTACAACCTTTTTTTTTCACTATTTTTTATATTATTTTTTTTTTTTTTTTTTTTTTACCTTATGTACTAGAAATTTCCGAGTTATTGAACATGTGTCCAGTACAATTGACTTTTGAAGTGAAATGTAGATGTTAGGTGGCAAACCAAGATCAGAGATATACTTATGAAGAGACTTCTGAAATTACAGCAGTTGAAGAAATCACTATGGGCACTGTGAAAACTTTATTTTGATGCCACATTTGTCTAATTTCTTCGGACAAAGGCTGGTACTTAACAATTTTCTCTGAAATTTTCTTCTGTACATTGCTAGTATTTGGGACAGCTATGTCAATCAGAAATGTTCTCTTCAATGTTTTGTCAATGAGTGTCATATCCGGTCTATTGTGCGGTATTGTCCTGTCTGTTATTATATCTCTATTCCAGTATATCTTGATTTTATCATTTTCCATAACTGCTTTCGGTTTGTACTTATAATAAGGTTCACTTGATTCAGCTAAATTGTATTTTTTGATTATTTCTTGATGGACTATTTACATATATTGTCATGTCTCAGAACATAATCTGATGCAGCTAGAGATGAACAACCACTGGTGATATGATCGATTGTTTCCTGTGCCTTATCACAAAGCCTGCATGAATCTGTAGTCACTGTAATGTCCTTAAGTATATACTTCCTGTAATTACGGCTATTAATGATCCGGCCCTGGATGGCTATCATGAATGCCTCAGTCTCCACAAACAGGTTTCCATGTGTTTACAAAGAGTTGTATGCCACACTATCCATTTCAGGCTGTGATATGATGTTTCTGTGCTTACCATGGAGTGCTTTCTGCTTCCAAGCGCTTTTTTTCTTATCGAATGTTTAGTCTTTTGATTGTGGTTCAAATGCGCTGTTATTGAGCTTCAATGGTGTACCTGAGGTCTGTAGTTTAAGTAAAACATTGTACAAAGGTACTACCTCAGCTTTCTGTTGGAAATACTTGCGCATGACATCCATCTGCCTGTAGCACATATTCCTAAGATCAACCACACCCCTTCCACCTTCTTTTCTAGGCAGAGAAAATCTTTCAACAGCCGAATGAATGTGATGAGCACCATATTTACTAAATGTTGTCCTGGTTAGGGTATTGAGCGCTTCCAAGTCTGTATCAGTCCAGTTGATGATTCCAAATGAATATGTCAAGATTGGGACTGCATATGTGTTTATTGCTTTAACTTTGTTCCTGCCAGAAAGTTCTGATTTCAAGATCTTCTTCAAACGATACAAATACCTAGCTTTCAAATCGGTCTTTATTTTAGAGTGACAGGTACCAACTCCCTGATGATATCCAAGGTACTTGTACGTTTCATCAGCACTCATATGCTCAATCAACTGGTTGCTGGATGTTATGAATGGCTGCTCAGATGTCTGCTTATGCTTCTTTATGGAATTGATTTTACACTTTTTAACACCAAATTTCATTCCTATATCCTGACTGAAGTCATCAGTGGTCTTTAGTAAATACTCCAACTCATGACGTGTAGAAGCATACAGCTTCAGATCATCGACATAAAAGAGATGTGAAAAAGTGTGTGAATCCTTATTTGGTGCTATGATTTTATATCCATACTTTGTATTGTTTAGAAGATTTGACAATGGATTCAAAGCAAGACAAAACCACAATGGACTTAGAGAATCACCTTGGAAATACCCGTGCTATGGGAATTGGGTTTGACTTGATTGTACCTCCATGCAAAGTGTTGTTTTCCACCTGGACATTACACACTGCAAAAACTCCAACAGTTTAATGTTGACTCTGTAAAGCCTCCAAGACATGCACCAACCAAGGTGTGGGACACTATCATATGGCTTCTGATAATAAATATATGCAACGTGGAAAGATATTGACAGTTGCATGGCATTTGCAATGATCTCTCCATCAACTATTAGCTGCTCCTGACACCCTCTTGACCGCTTACGACATCCTTTCTGCTCCTCACACATCAATGGTTCTATGTGACTGTTAAGTTTATCAGTTATGATTGATTTTAGCAGCTTGTAGATAGTAGATAGACATGTAATTGGCCTGAAGTTAGCTGGGTCAGTGCAGTCCTCACTTTTTGGCAGCAAATATGTAATACCACAAGATAGATGTTCTGGCATATTCTCATATATTCATATATTCTCATATATTGTTCTGGCATGTTCTGGCATATTATTATTATTATTATTATTATTATTATTATTATTATTATTATTATTATTATTATTATTATTAATATTATTATTATTATTATTATTATTATTATTAATATTATTATTATTATTATTATTATTATTATTATTATTATTATTATTATTATTATTATTATTATTATTGGTATTATTATTATTATTATTATTATTATTATTATTATTATTATTATTATTATTATTATTATTATTATTATTATTATTATTTATTATTATTATTATTATTGATTATTATTATTATTATTATTATTATTATTATTATTATTATTATTATTATTATTATTATTATTATTATTATTAT